>CABHPH010150839.1:0-12856 GCA_902168325.1 Peromyscus nudipes | reverse complement strand
GGTCATACTTCAAAAACCTGTACTCCACAAAATTGGAAAATCTAAAAGAAATGGACAATTTTCTGGATAGGTACCACATACCAAAATTAAATCAAAACCAGATAAACAATTTAAATAGACCTATAAGCCATAGGAAATAGAAGCAGTCATTAAAAGTGCCCCAACCAAAAAAAAATCCCAGGGCCAGAGGGTTTCAGCACAGAATTCTACCAGAATTTCAAAGAACAGCTGATATCAATACTCCTAAAATTATTCCACACAATAGAAACAGAAGGAACATTGCCACTCTTTTTATGAGGCTACAGTTACCCTAATGTCCAAATCACACAAAGATATAACAAAGAAAGAAAATTACAGACAAATCTCCCTCATGAACATTGCAAAAATACTGGCAAGCTGAATACAAAAACACATCAAAAAAAAAATCATCCACCATGATCAAGTAGGCTTCATCCCAGAGATGCAGGGAGGGCTCAACATATGAAAATCTGTCATTGTAACCCATCATATAAACAAACTACAAAAAAAATCATCTCATTAGATGCTGAAAAAGCCTTCAACAAAACCCAACACCCCTTCATGATAAAGGTCTTGGAGAGATCAGGAATACAAAGAACATACCTAAACATAATAAAAGCAATATACAGAAAGCTGACAGCCAACATCAAATTAAATGGAGAGAAACTGAAAGCAATTCCACTAAAATCAGGAACAAGACAAGGCTGTCCACTCTCTCCATATCTATTCAATATAGTACTAGAAGTTCTAGCTAGAGAAATAAGACAACAAAAGGAGATCAAGGGGATACAAATTGGAAAGGAAGAAGTCAAACTTCACTATTTACAGATGATATGATAGTACACATATGTGACCCCAAAAATTCCACCAGGGAACTCCTACAGCTGATAAACATGTTCAGTAGTGTGGCAGGATACAAGATTAACTCAAAAAATCAGTAACTGTCCTATATACAGCAGGCTGAGAAAGAAATCAGGGAAGCATCACCCTTTATAATAGCCACAAATATCTTGAGGTAATTCTAACTAAACAAGTGAAAGACCTGTATTGTTGGCTGCTTTTACTCTTTTGGTCTTTTGGGGGATCCCGCCACTCAGCTCCCAAATAAATCACACACAGAGGCTTATTCTTAATTAAGAATGCCTGGCCTCAGCTTGGCTTCTTTCCTGCCATCTTTTCTTAACTTAAAATTATCCAGTCTATCTTTGGCCTCTGGGCTTTTACCTTTCTCTTACTTCTTTAAATCTTACTTTTACTCCATGTCTTGCTGGTTGTGTAGCTAGGTGACTGAGCCCTGATGTCCTTCCCTCCTCTGGCTCCTCCTCTCTCTCCTCTCCCAGACTTCTCCTCCTATACATTCTCTCTGCCTGCCAACCCCTCCTATCTCTGTCTCCTGCCTCGCTATTGGGTGCTCAGCTCTTTATGAGACCATCAGGTGTTTTAGACAAGCACAGTAACACAGCTTCACAGAGTTAAACAAATGCAACATAAAAAAGTAACACACCTTAAAATAATATTCTCCAACAGATTTGTATGACAAGAATTTTAAGTTTTTTAAAAAATAAATTGAAGAAGATATCTAAAAATGGGAAGATCTCCCATGCTTTCAGGTAGATAGGATTAATGTAGTAAAAATGGCAATCTTACCAAAAGCAATCTACAGATCCAAGGCAATCCCCATCTAGATCCCAACACAATTCTTCACAGACCTCAAAAGAACAATACTCAACTTCATATGGAAAAACAAACAGACAAAAAAAGGATAGCTAAAAAAAATCCTATACAATAAAACAACTTCCAGAGGCATCACACTTTTACTCCCAACACTTGGGAGGCAGAAGCAGGCATATCTCTGAATTCTAGGCAAGCCTGGTCTATAAAGCAAGTTCAAGTGCAGTCAGGGCTACACAGAGAAGCCCTGTCTCAGAAAACCAAAACCAAAAAAGAAAAAAAAAGTTGACTTTTCATCAATAATTATTTTCTCTGAAGATTAAAAAAATAAGTTTTTCTGTAAATGCTGCAAATATAAGCCCAAGAGAAAACTTTAAAGATGAAAAAACAGGTACACATGGGTTATAGTTCAGGGGTTCAATACTCACTCTCTCTTTTCCCATTTTGTCTCCATTTTTGAAAATAGACTACAATATATCTAAATTCAATATCTACTTTCAGTTTGGCCATTGTTCTTTATACTTAAACTTTTTAAAAATAAGTCAGTTTGGTTGAGGTCACCATCTTATTAGATCTGATGCATCAGCATGGGTATGAATTAAATTAAGTAACAAGCAATCATCCTTCCATATGGGAGCTACCTTAGAGGAGGAACTGGGGAGAAATCAATACTAGAGGTAAGAATAGCAACCATTCCTGTGGGTGCTGAATTTTCTCTCAGGCCCCCAAGAAAAAAATCAAAAATTATGTCACATTTTCTTATATTTTAAAAACATTCCTTCTATACGCTTCCCTCTGCCTTTGAGGCTATCTCCATGATAATTTTCTAGAGATGATGCTTGCCATTGCTGTCTTCTCAATTCAACATGACCATCTTCCTTCCCCTATTTAGGTACTTATAACTCTACTCATGGCATCTTGACATTTTCAGGATCTCCTTCAGTGCACTAAAGTTTTCCAGTTCTACTCTCTCAGCTTCTAGTGTGGCAGGGGACAGGGAGTATCTATCTTGTACCTCCTCCTCAGGGACACAACTCTGAGATCCAGTGAACCTGATATACAAATAACTGTTACTGTATCTACCAAAGTTGGCTACATTCCTGATAAACTCCTGAAAGTAAAAGAAGATCTCAGTATAATTGCTGAGAAAGAGTCTGATTTACATATGCAAAACAAAAATAAATTAGGTCAATATGTTGCTCTCAATTAAGAATTAAATTAAACAATTGTACCTAGTGCACATATCCATAACTGCCTTTATAAAACTGACACAGAAAGCGTTAGTAAAGATTGCATTTGGATAGCTTGTAAACTTTCAAATAATAACTCTTGAAATATTTAATGATCAAAATCTCACTCAAAAGCAATACTGTTTTGTGATAGCTGTACCTGTAGCATTAATCAGCTAGAGAGCCATCAACATTTTATTTTGGTGATAGAATGGATGTGTTAGACCTCCCATCTTCTCTAACTCAGCCACTCTAATACCTCCAGAGGAGAAATGAACCAATCATTTATTAGGGTCAACAACCTCTTTCTGACTTGAGTGCTTAGAGCTGTTGGGTTTTAGACAGGGCAGGTGGTTCAAGAGGACACTGAGACAGAGTACTGGGAGTTAGGCATTTATCAGAAGAGTTATAAACACCACAGGCAGACAGACAGAAGGACAACAGCATGCATGAACCCCAAGGACAATTCAGGTCTCTTCAGGGACTCCAAGAGCACCTGTCAGGAGAGGAATTTTCTTGTTGTACCTTTTTTGAGGATGGGGCAGGATTCAGAGCAAGAGTCAGTAACCAGGCTCACTAGTTCCCAGGAAGAAGGCAGGGAAAGTAGTAAGGAGCAGGATGTCCCACTCCTGGGTGAGATTTCATCATGTGAGCACGTCGGGTAGTGGGTTGCTCACAGACAATGCCTCAGCAGGTACAGGTCAGTACAGGTAAGAGACAGAGAGCAGCCTCGAGATTCTAGCATTACATGCCTACAGTGGCCACCTTCAGGGCTGATCTGAGAGTGAAGAAGCAGAGACTCCCTTGAAGAACGCATTAGATTTCATCTAGAAAACAAAAAGAAATAAGAAATTCAAGTTCCAGCATTGGAGAGAGATGAGAAGACCTCTTGGAAGTTCTGATTCCTGTGGAAGGTTTGCAATCCCTTGCCTTGTGCATAGCACGTTTAAGAATTGTAAACATAGAAATATTTTCAAGAGAAGCATTGGGATCCTATGAAGTATTTAGGAAACTACTTTTTATTTTTTGACTTTTTGTTTTGGTTTTAGTTTTGAAGTATGCCGGAGGTTTTCAAGTTATAGAATGCATTTTTACGTGAGACACGACACTAGAAACTACGTGAGCAAACCTCTGCACTGTTGAAAAGAAACATGTGCATGCATAGTTTTGCCTTTTTAAGACTCTTACAAAGGATTTTTTTTCAAAAATCAATTTATTTGTCTTTTGAGACTTTGACATTAGGGCAGGCCCCATGCTCAGGAGATGGTGCCCAACACAAATCGAACCCTATGTTTTGGGCAAGTTTGTTTGTTTGTTTGTTTGTTTTTCTTTGTTTTTACAATACAGAGAAATAACATGAAGTTGTGGGGGGGCACCTAGGAGGAGCTGAGGGATGGAGAAAAAATCATGAAATTATACTGTATTCACTACTTTCAGCTTAGTAGTTCTAACTGGAATCAACCCCAGCAGAGTGCCAGCGCCCCTACTTCTGAATCATATGGACAAGGAAGGCACTGTGGAAGGAGAGGAAACAGTCAGAGTGATTTGTTCTTTCAAAAAAGCATTACAACATGATGTCTCCCAAGAAATACATCTGAAGCCTGTGAGCCATTAGCAGTCTGAGTATATTAAACATGGCATGAAACATTAAATAGATAAAATCTTATTGAAGCATATCTAATATGACATTGCCTAAGAAATGACAGCTTAGCAGGCTTTCCCTTCAGGCTGCCTATATACATGACACATTGCTAGTGATCCCTAACCATTCTCTTCAGTCTTAGAGAGCACTCTGAGATGTTTTTAGGTGGACACATTGTCCACCAAAGATAAATTCCTCATTGCAGCAAGCTGTGGCCATGAACTTAAATGCTAACCCATACCAGGAGAGAAGGTGTGTGGTGATATATTGTGTCCCCCAATATATTGTGCATCCTAATAAACTTAGCTGGGGTCAGAGGACAGAACAGCCACTAGATAGACATAGAGGCCAAAAAATGGTGGCACACATGCCTTTAATCCTAGCATTCTGGAGGCAGAGATCCATCCAGATCTCTGTGAATTCAAAGCCACACTGGAAACATCCGGGCATGGTGACTCACACCTTTAATCCCAGGAAGTGATGTCAGAAAGCAGAAAGGTATATAAGGCGTGAAAACCAGGAACTAGGGCCTGGTTACGCTTTTAGGCTTTTGTGCAGCAGTTCAGCTGAGATCCATTTGGATGAGGACACAGAGGCTTCCAGTCTGAGGAAACAGGATCAGCTGAGGAACTGACGAGGTGAGGTTAGTTGTGGCTGGTTCTGTTTCTCTGATCTTTCAGCATTCACCCCAATAACTGGCCTTGGGTTTGTTTTTATTAATAAGACTCTTTAAGATTTGTGCTATAAAGGTGCCATATGACTTAGAGAGTATACTCTTCAGAACAAAGAAGTTGAACCTTCCTTTCCTTTGTCTTTATCTTCTATTTGAATATAGATGAGTGGCGGAGCCATTTTGTGATAAAGAAATGAGCATGGCCGGGCGTTGGTGGCGCACGCCTTTAATCCCAGCACTCGGGAGGCAGAGGCAGGCGGATCTCTGTGAGTTCGAGGCCTGGGCTACCAAGTGAGCTCCAGGAAAGGCGCAAAAGCTACACAGAGAAACCCTGTCTCGAAAAACCAAAAAAGAAAAAAGAAAAGAAAAGAAATGAGCATGTCCTAAGATATCAGGGCATCCAGCTGGAGAAACATGGACTTCAAAAAATAGAGAAGTGCAGTGCCATAGATTTTTACAATAGCTGAATCATGTCCTTACAAACACTGCCTTATTATGCCACAGAGATATTATCTTAATTTGGCCATGGAGCACCTTAGCACAATGTAGATAAAATTTCACAAGCATTCATGTCCTTTATCCCTTATTTCAATAGACTACAGATGAACAAACAGTGTCTGATAGTTGTACTATAATGAGAATGTTCCACTTTCAAAATGCCTAATTGATCAAATGAGTGCCAGATTCAATTACAGACACAACATATATATTATGATATAAATGTTCTCCTAAGATCCATATAATCTCCACTTTATCTAAGAACATTTATTATGCAGGTATTATTATACTACCCAACAATAAACAGAACACACCAAGATTAGCTGGATTGTCAAAGAATGTAGGCAAGAACACCATGAACACCTTCTACATTTTATTTAGAAAATACTTTCAATTGTGCATCTGCTATTTGCATATACTTGAACTGCTGGAAGTAGTTTGTGGTTCAATTCAATGAAAAGCACAACTGCCTCTCTTGAATCAATAATCCAAATGGTTTTAGTCATAGGCAAGTTGAGTGCTTGTTGAAACTTTAAGAATTTGAATTGTTTTAATGCTCTTGCTTTGACAAGTTTAAGCACTAGTAGTGTTCATTGTGTATGTAAACTAAATGGAGATACTGGCAGTGATTGTTCAACAGTTTGGTTAAAAAGATGGTAGCGAATTCAGGAAAAATGGGGAGTGGTAACTGTTGTCATTTCAGCCTCAACAGAACTATTGCATGTAAGTGTGTTGTTCAGCTGAGTTAAGTGGTGGTGAAAGCGTTGCAATTGCAGGTTCAATAGAATCCATAGTAGGAAGCATTGTGTTATAGCCTCAGGAGTTCAAACAGCTGCAGCAATGGCCATTTTTGATGAAGTGATGACTGCTGCTGTCATGATAGGCTCATTGGAAGTGGTAGAAGTGACTCTCACAGCTATAATTTCACAAAGTGCTGAATACAGTGGAAGCAGTAGTGATGGCCAATGACATTGGAGCCTCGGTGGATGGGTTGGCACTCATTACAGACATGACTTCTAGAGTAATAGTAGATTCTATGTAGGCACTGGTGATGGTTGATGTGGCGGTGGTTTCCCTGAAAATACCTGCTTTAGTTAGTAGCATTCAGTGACTCAAAGTGGTAACTGACATAGTAGAAGGTGGAGAGTATTCAGTAGTGGCAGCCAGCGTGGCTGCTGGTTCAGTGGAAATCCCTGTACTTGCAGTGCTTGTTTCTGGTGAAGGGGCTGTTGCTGCTCTAGTAGAGATTTGAGGAGAGGCTGTGGTGTTGTCCAATATGGTTGTGTGTCCAGTAGAGGTACCTAAAGTCGGAGTCGGTACTGTTAAGAAGATGAATGTCATATACTGGAGGGCTGAGGAGAGACAATAGTGTCTGTGGGTTCAGTGGAAGCATCTGAAGTTATAGTCAGTTCAGTTGAAGTGGCTACAGCTATAGTATTTGAGGGTTCAGGGTAATAAGCAGAGATTGCTAATGGGGTTATGGGCTCAATTTGTAGTACTTGGTTCAGTTATTGTAAAGGGACATGCAGTTCTCCAAGCTCACAGATAGCAATGGGAAAACCAGAGCTGTTAAACACAAAGACTTTTCTCTTCAATGAAAGAGATTTACACCTGCTCTGCCCAAAAGGTTGAGAGTGGATGTTCTTTTACAGCCTAGTAACCTTTGCTATTCTGTAGACCCAGGTTTCACCAGAATCCCCCAGACTTCTGAGCACTGTTTCTCAGTCAATAGAACACATTCTTGTGGAAGAGGTCCTAGGTACTTGGTAAAAGAGTTTAATACAGTCATGCCTTCAGATTTATTGTGATAATTGCATTGAGGAAACTTTTTTCCAAGGTTGTACTGTACTTAAATATGCTAAAGATAAACCACTCAGAGTCAGGCTCTAGAAGTTTGAACCAGCTTTCTGAACCAGGAGTCTCCTTCTCATCTCTCATGGTTCATTTCTTTGCTGGCAGTAGAGCTTTCAAGGACCCACAAGTTGAACTGATGGCTGCTATTGTAATAGAGGGAGAAGAAAAGGCAATAGACATGGCCCATGTGGTTGTTGGTTCAATAGAAGTATCTACATTTGTAGTTCTTGGTTCAATTGTAGTAGTGGTTTCAGTTGTAGGGGATGTTTGAGAGGAGGTTATAGCAGTGACCAGTATGGTTGGAGTATAGTAGTGGCTAGTGTGGTTGGAGTATAGTAGTGGCTAGTGTGGTTGGAGTATAGTAGTAGCCAATGTGGTTGGAGTATAGTAGTGGCCATTGTGGTTGGAGATTTAGTGGAAGTGCTTAGTCATAGTTTTTGGTTCAGTTAAACTTTGATTGTAGACTTTGGTTATAGACTTTGGTTGGAGAAGGTGGTTGGGAGGAGGCAGTAGTGACAGTCGTTGCAGTTGTGTGTTCAGTAGATGTCTCCACAGTTGTAGTGCTTGGTTCTGTTGCAGTGATGACTGCTGTTGTAATGATGCTTGCTGTTTCCGTGGACTGTTGGAAGGAGGGATAAGGCATAGCCAAGGTGGTTGTGTTTTCAGTGAACATTCTTGCACTTTTGTGCTTGGTTCATCAGGAGGTATCCCCAGCTGTTGTAGAGGAGGGTCGAGAGAGGCACCAGTGCTGGCCAATGTGATTGTGAGTTTGGTAGAGGGGCTCAATATTTTTACAGTCATAACTGCTGTTGTAGTGGAGGGTTGAGAGGAGTAAGTAGAACCAGTCAATGAGGTTGAGTGTTCCACTGAATTGCCTACATTTATAGTGCTTGGTTCAGTTGAAGTAATAACAGCTGTTGTAGTTGAGACTTGGAAGGGTGCAGCAATAAGCCCTAATATTGATTTAGTAGAAGTGCCCATTGTAGTAGAGCTTGGCTCTATTATTGTAATAAAGATTTGAGGGGAGGTTGTAGTGATACCAGAGGCTGTCATGGGTTCATTACAAGTGCTAACTATAGTAGAGCTTGGTGCAGTTTGGTAGTACCTGTTGTAGTGGAAATCTTCGAGGATATTGCTTCATGGTCAATATAAGTGCCGACCATAGCAGAGCTTGACTCAGTTGCAGTGGTGGCTGCTAATGTAGTGGAGTGTTCCAGGGAGGCAGTAGTTGTACCAGATGTTGCTATGGGTTCAAAAGAAGTTCCTGCTGTAATGTAACTTGGTTCTGTTGGAATAATAGCTGTTGGTGTAGTGGGAAGGTGGTTAGAGGAGTCAGTAGAAGTGGCCATGTGGTTATGGGTTCAGTAGAAGTGCCTGCTGTTTTAGTGCTCTGCTTATTTTAGGTGGTTGCTGCTGATGAAGAGTGTTGAGAGAAAACAGTAGCGGTGTGGGTTTCAAGGAGGTACTTGCCATAGTAATGCTTGGCTCGGTTGAAAGAACAGCTGCCATTAGAGAAGTGCATTGAAATCAAACACAGGCAGTATGTTTGTGGATTCACTAGACATGCCCACAGTTGTCATTTCTGTTGAAGTGATGGCTGATTTTGTATGGAGGGTGCGGAAATAACAGTTATGGTAGTCATTGTGGTTGTAGAGTTAGTAGAAGTGTTTGCAGTTATTGTCACAGTAGGTTTTGGAGAAGTGACTACAATTGAGGTTGTAGATTCCTCAAAAGAGGTGGTGGAAGTTGAAGACTCCATAGAAGTGGTAGTAGTTGCCATCATTATTGTATGTTCAGAAATGCTGGCAGCAGTTATCTTGGTCATTACTGTTAGATTTTAGAAAGCAGCTGTAAAGAAACCAAAAGCAAAAAGAATGAGAGGCTTGATCTGACGTTAGACAAGACCATGTTTATTCAGAGTGAAGGGCACTTTTATCACCCGTGTGTGCAGATGGCCAAAACATCTATAGAAGATGTGATGTGTCCCCTTATGGGGTGTAGGAAACTACAATGCCATAGTCCCTCCCTTCTGGAACTGCTTGGCCTGGCCATGAGAGAAGCTGGGAGTGTAGTCTTTTAGCAGGGAACTGTCTTCCCTTACTCTAAGCATATATAAAAATGCAGTGTAGGGATGTTAGAACTGTTTTCTATTGAGGAGGATCTTTGTCGGCACCAGTAGTTCTGAGTCTGTTGAAGAGGAAATCCTCTGGTCACATAGTAGAGAGAGAGTCTTAACTTGATTGGCTACAGTGAATTACACAATTGCCATCCCGAATTCCTGAAGAGACTTGAGAAATAATTATTAGAGGTTAGAGAGCTGTGAGCAGATGAGTTGGTTACAGAGTGAACCTGGGGCATTTGGGGGAAAGGTTGAGGGATAAGGAGGAATGGAGACAGGAGAGCTGGACTGGATCAGGTAGAGGAAGTAGGCATAGAGTTCATTCAGGGTGACAGTAACTAGTCCCATTTCCAGAACTGATGTACCAAAATAAGTTAGCAAAGGTATCTATAGAGCATCAAAGGAATGGAACAGGAGAAAATAGAGGATGAATATGAAGAACTGTATCTGGCCCAAGGTGAAAGGGGTGATGGTCCCTTTCAGCCAGTTTCTCCACAGCATCTAAAAGATCTTTTTGCAAATGTATCGTGAACAAATAGAGCTGTTGTAGGGTGGCAGCCATTGGGAGACCTTATGTGGAACATTTTGTTTTGGTGTAGGATGGAGTTCCATAAGTAAAACATTTAAAATGCAGGGTGAAAACGTAAGTATGTGAATAATATGGAGAAAAGGAATGATCCAGGGAAGGGGCCAGAGTAGGAGGTAACTAGAAGAAATTTTTGTCCAGCTCCAGTCTCTAGGCCCCATTTAAAACCAGCTAGGGTTTGTTGGCCTAGAAGCAGCATCATTCATGGAGTATCGATAACACTAATCCCATCCTTAGCAGTAGGCATGTCTAGTCCTTTTTAGTTGTGCAGTCCTGCAGCCAATCAAGGAGTCTACTTGATCCTGTGGGGTGTAAAGGTCATCTGAGCTGGTGAGACGGAGATGATAATTGATGCAAAGAAGGCTTCAGTCCAGCGGTTTCAGTTCTGAGTCCCCCAAACAATATCCATGGTGACAAGAGATGAGTTGGGTGGCCCATGGCCCATTGGTCCCATTTTCAGAGGTCACCCAAACTGCTTTTAGTGGCTGAGGGGTGTCAGTCTTTCAGTGACTGCTTCATAGTCGGCATGTGGTTGATGAGAAGGGACCTGCAGTTAGAGTCCTCAGAAGAGGGTCCATTTGAGGAGCCATGAAAAAACTTAACATTTGTCAAAGATCTAGAGCATAAGACTTAAGAACATAAGGAGGTAATAACTGTACAACTCTGTGGAGAGTGTTAAGAGACAAAGCTAACGAAAGAAATCTTACATCAAGATTAACATGAGTGAATATAACATAAGGTTAAATATAAAACTAGCATAAGGTTAAAAGAAATTGTACAACTGGCTGGACCATGGACAAGGATTCTGTGGAAGAATAAGGTGACTGTCATTAGCTGTTTGTTTACATCTGACTCGTGCATAAGGAGCAAGTACCTGGAAAGTTTGTAAAGGAAGTCAGTTGCAGTCAGCTTCCAAGGAATGAATCTGAAGAATACAAGTCTAAGTGAGAGTCTCTGCTTCGAAAGATGATGAACTTTCATATTTGTTTCAAATATTAACAATAAGCAAAAACATTATCTGAAGTAAAACACAATTTTTGGTTAGAAGCAGTTGGGTAAGGTAAAATTTTAAAATTTGGGACTGTCACCTTAAATTACCATATCTAGTGTTTGAAAACATATTTTTGTTAGCCTCAAATTGTCGCTCCTGTACTCCAAGATTATACAGTAAATACATTTTATATTGTCAGGCTACATGAAAATACAATTTAATTCTAAGTTGCATTCCCCCAAAAGAAATGATTTTTAATTTCCAATTCAAAGGGTATACTCTCAGAGACAGTATCTGCTTTATTAATAGTAAATGATTCATTTTACAAGGTTTCCTAAAATTAACCATATTAGCAGAACCTTTTTAAAACTCTCTACAACATTTTAATTTCATATACTCAACCAACAGATGAAAAATGAAAGCAGTCAGTTATATCATATCTAAAATAAATAACTTTTGGGAACATGAACTGAATTAACAAAGAAAAGTAAAGCCAACTTTTCACTCCTTCTGTAGATGGACAAATCTCTAGGTCACCACAAGCTGACAGCAGTAAGCATGTTTGTTAACATTATCATATTTTTTTAAAAGATTGGTTCTTTAGAGGTAGAAATTGGAAAGCAAGATAGCCAAGTTAAATGAGCCTTCCCAAATACTGGCTTTGGGTGTTAGTAGAACATTCACAATCATCTCTCAGCTCTTGGAGAACATCAATATCCTTTTTACTCAGGCACTTTACCTCATTGCCAAAGTCCTTATTCCCCTTGTCAACTTCCCAGTAAGAGTGCAGACACAGACCCTGGAGCTCTATGTCTGGGTAGAAATGAGATTATGTTCTCAAATCATCATAGGTGAGCCCAGCTTAGAGAGAATCTCCTTCATCTAAGTCATCTCCTCCTGGAGAACTTGAAGGCTTTCTATATCACTTAATAGAATCATTTATGGGCTGGAGAGATGACTCAGTGGTTAAGAACACTGACTGCTCTTCCAGAGGTCCTGAGTTCAATTCCCAGCAACCACTTGGTGGCTCACAACCATCTATAATAGGATCTGATGCCATCTTCTGGTATGCAGGTATATATGCAGGGCACTCATACATAAACTATAAATAAAAAAATAGAATTATTTGTAGACTTTACAAATACAAAACCAACTGTCAAAGACTTGGCTTGGATATTCTGAATAATTTTCTGAAGCATTGGTGATGGTCATTCCTCTAGTGTGCTGCTGAAATACTAGCCATAGCTGTTGTGATAATTAAGTTGAAGTTGATGTTGTAAGCAGGGTAACTGTAGGTTTAGAACTCATAGGAAATTGTTGCAGTAGTAGATGAAGGTGTCCCATGGTTTGGGGAAAGTTTGGACAATAATGGGAACTTTTTTTTCCATTGTATACTAAGGACATTATATTGCTGTTGTTATTACAGTTGCTCCAATTACTAAGAGACTAAGAGACAAAACAGAAAGAATTTCCACAGAGACCAGTCACTAAAGAGGTTCTGTGCCACCTGGAAACGATTATATTATTACTAAAGATAAAGGCAATATCCAAGAAAAACTAATGCCATTGATCATC
>CABHPH010150838.1:15534-37989 GCA_902168325.1 Peromyscus nudipes | reverse complement strand
AAAAAAAAAAATAGCTTGGAGCAAACCTAACCAAAGGAACAAAAGATGTAATATTTTATTAAATACCCCTTCAGGCTGCTCTTTCCCCATCTCCTCCCATCACTCAATGATAAGAACATTAGATCCTCTGTCATTTCCCATGGGCTTTTGTGTTTCTGGGGTTTTGTTTGTTTATTCCCACTGCGTTTTCAGGTTTTGTGAATTCTTTTGCTCTTTCAGTGCACACATTCTTTCCTCTGTCCACCCCAGACCATATGGAGGGGGGAAACCATCTAACCTGCAAAGCAAGAAACACAGAAGAGCATAACACACAGCCGTGCAAAAAAGCCCAGGGGGTGAGGCCAAGTGAGCCCCGCACTCTGGCTTCTCTTCCCTACCCAATCTCCACCAGCTGGCTCAATGCCTTGCTCACGCTCACAGTGGCAGAACTCTCTCGGATAGTTCAGCGTCTTCACCCTCACAGAGCTCTTCTCCAAAGACCATGAGACTCTAAACAGAAGCGACTGTGTTCTTGCACAGCCAACACCTTGGACATTTCCTTCACAGCACCTCTCTGATGTTACACTGTTTACTTGTCCACTCACTTCTTGGGGCGGGGGATTGTTTATTTGTTTTATTTTGTTTTGCCCTTTGCCACCATAAGATAAGGTTTAGATAGGCAAATTCTCATTGCATTAAAAATGTATTTCCTGAACTCAGGGTTTAACTCAATGGTAGAGTGTATGTTTAACATATATGAGGCCCTGAGTTCAATTCTCAACACTGAAAACGTATAGAAATTCCTTTCTTAGACACCACAAAGTTCTTTTTTTAAATAATGTCATGGGCATTTCATAAAGTCAAAACAAAAGAATCTGTTGTATTATGACTGGCAAGGGCATCGGTCATTTATAGAAAAACACCACAGACTGTGGTTAGTGAGGCCATAGGCTAGGATACAGCTGATATGCACGTTTCAGTTCTGTGTAGTAAACACATTCAGCACACTCTTTGGAAACAAACACAGTGAAGAGAATACACTTTCCCACAACAACCACGTAATGCTATATCTCAAGTTCAGGAATTCCGAGATTATCTTCCAGGAATGGAGCAGGACTTTGTTGTTCTCACTTGGCGAGCATGCCCATGGTTCCATGCCCAACTCTAATCACTTCAGAAATAAAGATTAAAGGAGAAAGTCTAGTTTGGAGAGAAAAAAATATCAACATTCCTTAAAATTGATGCAGTTTTGAAGGGGAGAGCTTCTTGTCTTCCTCAGCAAATATGCCAAAAAATTTTATTTTACATCTAGACGCAGGGATGGTCCATTAATAACTTCAGCAACATCACCTATGGGTGGTGCTCTGCACTCTTTGTGTCCTTTTGAGAACTAACTGAACATCGCCAGTATTTTCTCCTTTATCTCCACAGCAAAGGGAAACATTAATCTAGAACTTTTCATTCTCAGGACATTTAGGTTGACCTTGACACCACTTTGAATTGTGAGCCTATGTCCATACCCTTACCCTGGCTCCCACAAGGCACTCCACCATTGAGTCACACTCCAAACCCCATGTAAGCTGGATTTTAATTCCATGTCTTGAGCAAAACTGAACCCAAGAATTAAGATTTTATAATATTCTGTTCCTATAAACCTGTGCTTTGGTGAGAGCAGAGACCATCAGTGTCTGATTCATTACTGGATCCCAGCAGCTCAAGACTGCCTGGCATACACCATGTCCTCAACAAGCATCTGTTGGCTAAATAAATAGTTTAGACAGCTACAGGGGAAGGGCTGACTCCTCCCAAAGCGAGTGCCCCCTGACGTGTGAAATAGTGGGCTCAGAGTGAGGACTCCATTAAGTGAGGAAAGGAGTTTTAGCCACAAAAAGCCAAGCGAACAGGACTGGCCACTCCTGAGACACCAAGAGCAGAGCCTGTGGTCTTTTGTGAAGCTAGTTAACCTGTATGACTCCTCTTAGACTGAGAACATGCATGGTTCTGTAGAAATATTCTCAGTCTTAAGAGAGAAAATTACAGCAAACCTAGTTCCACAGATCCTTTTTGTGTTTGTGTGTGTGTTCGTGCAGGTGGGAACTCATGCACAAGTGGAGGCCAAAGACCAGCCTCAGATATTACACCTCAGGTGCTGCCCACCTTGATTTTTGAGGCAGGATCTCTCAATGGGCCTGGAACTCCCTAAATGGGCTAAGATGGCTGGCCTGGGAATTCCAGGGATGATCTGTCTCCACTTCAAGCAGATTCCCATGCTAACTTATCTGACTGAGCTAGCTCCCCAAACAAATTTCACAGATTTTTAATTGGCTATGTGTAACATGAATCTTAAAAGGTCTTATTAATAAAATCAAACCTGAAGTCAGGTACTGGGGTGAATGTTGGAAGATCAGAGAAGCAGAACAAGCCACAGCTTTCTCACCTGGACAATTCCTCAGCTGATCCTGTTTCTTCAGACGGGAAGCCTCTGAGTCTTCATCCAAATGGATCTCAGCTGAACTGCTGCGCAAAAGCCTAAAAGCTTAACCAGGCTCTAGTTCCTGGTCCTCACACCTTATATACCTTTCTGCTTCCTGCCATCACTTCCTGGGATTAAAGACATGTGTCACCATGCCTGGCTGTTTCCAGTGTGACTTTGAACTCACAGAGATCCAGACAAATCTCTGCCTTCGGAATGCTAGGATTAAAGGTGTGTGCCACCATTGTCTGGCCTCTATGTTTATCTAGTGGCTGTTCTGTTCTCTGACCCCAGATAAGTTTATTAGGGTGCACAATATATTGGGGGACACAATATCACCACAGCTGTGTGATTTCTCATTTGAGCAACAATGTAGACTGACGCAGCCATATCTGATGGGAACGGCAGAAGTCATAAAGCCAGCACAGCTGCCTGACAAAGATCCAGCAAAGCTGAGCTTCATGATGGCCACCATGCTACCTTTGGTTTTCATCTCCACCTGTTGTATGCTTGGTAGACTTTTAATATTTGCACAATATAGGGATATTGGACTGATGGAAAATTTCTTATGAATCATTTATGCCTTCTCCCAGGAGTGCTGCTTCTAAGCTTCTCCAGGAAAGTTCTGAACATACTACCTCTTCTGCTTTAAGGGAGATATCCTTATCTACTTGAAGGTCTTCCTTATGCCTTGGAGGTTGTGACACACATAAAGAAGCCAGAGGTCTCTTTGTGAGGCTATGAGACATTCTTGAAACATCTGTCCCTGTACTTGTACAGAAACAAGATATTCAAAACAAAGTAAACTTAAAAAGGCCAACAAGACTTGATGGGCTAGAGGAGTTGGCCACAGATCAGATTGCAAGCCTCTTCCCACTATGCACGCAGGCGATTATGTGGTATATACAGCAACAAAGTTATACTAGATGAAGTTACCTCTGCCCTATACAGAGACTTATATTGATGAACAAAGAATCAAGTGGGAAGATGGTAAAAGAACGAGATATCAGGACCTCCCTTTCTTAGAAAAGTTAGCACATGCAGACTCAATGTAATGTCAAATGACCAAGGAACAATAGAATGCCAGGATTAGACAGATAGACAAATTCTATAAAGATATAAAATATAAACATTGAATTATGCAAGAAATTTGAATAATAACTGCAGTGGCTTTGTCCTGAGGATTTTTCTTGAGCACTCTGACTATTAAGAGTTAATAATACACTGCTTGGGACATGGCAATATACTTGGGCTGGCTTGAAATTTTTGCTTTGGTCTAATGTCCTTGTAGCTACAAAAGCTACCAGCCTGAGAACAGGCTGTCATATTCTTCAAGATTCTTAAAAATTGGGTTATAGGGTTAATGAGTAAAAATGATAACTCTGTTTATCAATGATGTCAAAACTTGAGGGAAAGTGATTGGAAATGATAACTCTGTTCTGTCATAGTTTATTAATAATGACTAAAAGATGAGCAAGAGGAAGTGAAACACATGTCCAAAAAACAAAAATTATATGATCTATGTTTTGGGACAATGTGAATATATCCCTGCTTATTAAATTCTGTATAAATAAAGAGGCACCCTGGCTACTAGTCAGTCAAGCTGCAAAATTCTCCCAACCACCATGACCTGGCTCACTCCGTCTCCCACCAGTTCCTTACATCCTCTGCTAGGACCTGTCCACTGCCAGGGATGGCTCCCGGCAGTAGACCCAAAATGAATCAGAATGCCTAGTCCCACCACATGAGCAAGGTATGTTAGAGGCAGTGAAAAGGAGGAACATGAAGAATCAAGCGAGATTTGGAGACATCTGATCGGTCACAGTTCCTGTGCACTATTTTGAACTTTATTTAAACAGTTGTCTCCAGTGATTGATTGAGACTCAGACAGACACTTGTCCCAAGAGTAGGGTTATGCTGCATTTTTACATATCAAGGTAGGATACATCTCATTACATAGGGGAAAAATATGTACGCCCTACTTAAATTATGTACAGACACTGTCCTAGGTAAAACTGAGATCAGTTTAGCAATTTACAGAAAAACTGGAATAATACCCTGCACCTATCTGACTACAATGGAATAAAGCTAGATATGAACATCAATAGGAGGTACAGACAGAGCACGAGCTTATGGAAACAGCCCACTACTAAATGGTAGCTGGGTCAAGGAATAAATGAAGATGTAAATTTAAAATTTCCTAGAATTGTATGAAAATAAAAGCATAGCATACCAAACTCTAAGGGACACAATGAAGGGAGCCTTAAAGGAAGGTTTGTAACACTAAGTGTCTACATCAAAAAGCTTTAGAGATCACAAATTAATAACTTAATGATGTGCCCTAAAGCCTTGGGGAAGCAAGGATGGATAACACCCAAAAGAAGCAGATGGGGAAAGATATAATCAAAGTCAGGGCTGAAGTGGACATTTTTAAAGTGCAAATAATCAATGAAATGAAGAATTGGTTCTTTGAAAAGATTAATAGGGTTTGCAAACCTCTAGCTACATTAGCCGAAAGAGAGAGAAGATCCAAATTATAAGCTGAAAGAGAGAGAAGATCCAAATTAATAAAATTAGAGATGAAAAGGGAGATGTTACGACAAGCTCAGAAAATTCAGAGAATCATAAGGATAGACTTTAATAGTCGATATTCCACAAAACTGGAAAATCTAAAAGAAATGGGTGAATTTCTAGATCTAGATAAATCAAGATGAAATAAATAATATGAATACATCTATAACATCTGATGAGATAGATGAAATTAAAGATCTCTCAATCATAATCTGGAGAGATTGCTCAATGGTTAAAGCACATGCTGTTCGTCCAGAGAACCCAGATTCAGTTCTCAGCACCCACGTCAGGTGGCTCACAACCACCTCTAACGTCAGCTCCAGGGGCATGTGACACCTCTGGCATCCTTGGCACTGGTACCCACAGGCACATACCCATACACAGGCCCACAGATGCATAGTTGAAAACAATGAAGTAAATTTTTTTTTAATCTCTCAACTAAAAATAGCCCAGGGCCAGATAGATTCAGTACAGAATTCTAGCAGACCTTTAAAGGAGAATTAACACCAGTCCAAATTCTTCTTACAAATGTAGTATTATCCTGATACCAAAACTAAACAAAGACCAAAAAAAAAAAAAGAAAAGTATAGGCTAAAATCTCTGAGGAACATGGATACAAAAAAAATCTCAATAAAATACTTGCAAACTGAATTGAAGAAAAAAACATTATTCACTATAATCAAATCAGTTTCACCCCAGAGACATATGGATGATTCAAAATATGTAAATCAATAAATGTTATCTACTAAATAAATATACTCAAAGACAGAAACCTCACCAGATATAGAAAAGGCCTTTGACAAAATCCCAAATCCCTTCATGATAAAAGTCCTGCTAGATCTAGGGATCTTAACATAAAGGCAATATACAGCAAGCCCATAGGCAACATCTTGCCAAACTGAGAAAAACCCAAAGCATTCCACTAAAATCAGGAACAAAATAAAGAAACAGCCTGTTCATCATAGTCCTTGAAGTCTTAGCTAGAGCAATAAGACAAGTGAAGGCAATAAATGGAATACAAATGGGAAAGGAAGGAGTCAAAATACCATTATTTGTTTATTTTATACATAAAAGACCCTAAATATTCCATCAGAAAATTCCTACAACAGATAAACACTCATCAAAGTGACATGCAAAAAATCAGTAACTTTATTATACAGAAATGAAAAACACTCAGGAAAAAAAGAGGGGACAATACCATTCACAAGAGCCTCAAAAAACTCCTTGGAATAAATCTAATCAAAGGGGTGAAAGACTTATACAATAAAAACTTTAAGACTCTGAAAAAGAAATTGAACAAGATATCAGAATATGGAAAGCCCTCCCCTGCTAATGGGTTGGTAGGATTAATATTGTGAAAATGGCCCAAAGATTCAATGCAATCACCGTCAAATGTCAACACAACTCTGCACAGAAATGGAAAATATAATCTTAAATTTCATGAGAAAGCACAAAAGACCCAGGATAGCTAAAAATGTCCTGGACAATAAAAACATCTAGAAGTATCACTATCCCATATTTCAAGTTACATTACAGAACTATAGTAGTAAAACACCATGGTACTGGCATAAAACCAGACCCACTGATTAACAGGCTGGAATTGAGGAACACCTCATAAGCACTACCATAGTGAGCTGGGCTCTACCACACCAACCATTCATCAAGTGTCCCACAGGCTTGCTTACAGGTCAATCTAATAAAAGCGTTTTCTCAATTGAGGTTCTCTTCCCAGATAACCTAGCTTGTGTCAAGTTGACAAGAAAATTAAGCAGCACATTAGGCAATTGATAGCTTCCAGGAGAGAATGAGTCTTTTTTTTTTTTTTTTTTAATGAGTGCTGCCGCTGGTAAATAGACCATGCTCTGATAGAAGGCCACACATCTGAGAATACATGGCCGGAACTCAGTGGACTTGTTGGGTCAAAGAAAAAGAGGATATCTGGAAGGAGTTGGGGAAGAGGTGAATATAATCAAGACACATCATGCAAAATTCTCAAAGGACTCATTTAAACAATTTCATGAAAAACAAAAACAAAACCTTGGGTTAGATTCCTGCACAATCCTGCATGAGGGCATGTTAGCCATTTAACAAATATGTCTCTAAAGCTGCTTGCTCTCTTCTCTCAAGACAGAAGACATAGAGAAAAGCAATCAAACTAATTTCAAGATTTGCAGAGGTGTTATAATCAACAGATTGTCCTGTTCCAGGTAATGCCCTACACCTGGCAGGAACAGTAGCCCCATAATGAGAAGGCCTCACCTACAAGCAAAAGGAAGGGATTATCTCATAGGAACCAAATTACCCTCAAGGGTCACCTCCCCCAGCGCCTCGCAGATCTAGGACTATTAGCCAAGTGCGGTTTGGCCAACCCTGCAGACTATGTTGTGTTTGCCCAGCTTTACTATGCAGTCTCCCGGTGCTCTGGTCCCTACCCCCAACACAGGACTAACCACTTGATCTCTTTACCGTCCCAATATAACTAGTTAAATCAAATAAATTCCCTCTCTGCCTCTCAGAAAGGGAACTTAGTCAATTAATTGTTTAATTTGACTTCTGGGGTGAATGAATGGCCAGACCTGATTTTTGAGACACCCCTAAGTTAGTCCTCTGTCACCTAGGGCTCCTGTTAGCTCAAAGTTAGCTGAAGAAGCTACTGTTGTAAAACGTTAATTTCAGCACAAAGGTGGCATCCATAAAGATGAAAAACACTGAGAGGTCGGACCTCCAGGATACCAGAGAAGTCTTGACTTGTGACGAGGAAAGTGATCCATGTCTAGGATTTGGCTGCTTCTAGGGAGAAATTTCCAGTCAGTGTTACCTTTGGGTTTCCAATGAGCATAAAGCCCGAGTCTGGAGAAACTTTTCTGAGTTGTGCGAAGTGGACTCAGGGTTTCCAGTCTCAACGTTTTCTTCATTGTAGTGTGAGTGTGAATAGAATTTGATATGTCCGTTCCTAAAGGCTCAAGGTCCTCCTCTGACATCATTTCTAGAAAGCTCAATCTCTTGACTTTTACATAACAAAGGCTTTACTTGTCTATGGTAGTGTCCCTTGTGAAAAAGAAATGTAACCCAGTGTTCCTTAACAAACATGTACATCAGTTGATAGAAGAAACACAACTCTCACCTCAAAGGAAACAAAAGATAATTCATTCTGGAGCCAAATTTGAATATCCATTGCTCAGAAACACAGATTAGGTCTCCTCAATCCAACATGGAAGTAGTTTCATGAATTTTGTTTTTTTGAGTTTTTTGTTTTGTTTTGTTTTGTTTTTGTAATTACATTTAAAAAAGTAAAAATTTTGAAATAATTACAGAAAAAAAAAGAAAGTCCTAAGTCAAGGCACATTTCAAATACATTGGTGAAACCATCAGAGAGGCATTTATAGCAAAATGGGGGGAATTTTTCTACAGGCCTCAGATGCTATCTGATAACATTCTTAGTTTAGGAGTTGATAGAGGTTAATGGCCAGCTAAGTTAATAGATTCAAAAAAGTTTTTACCTATTAGCCACATGATGGTTAGTTCCAACACAGAGCTAGGAAAGGAATGGGTATTCAGAGGGCTAAAGCTAACCCTTGGGTAATTAGCCGCTGGACCTGCAACATTTCAACCTCTTCACATCACTGCAGTTCTATCTTCAATCAGTCTTTGCTGACACAGCTTCTTTCTAAGGCTTCTCGTTGACATATCCATCACTTCGCATATATCATAGCCTTAAAATATTACATTGATCAGTTGTACATTAAGAACATGTCTAGTGGCTGGAGAGGTGGCTAGGCAGTTGAAAACACTGGCTGCTCTTTCAGAGGACATAGATTGAATTCCCAGCACCCACATGGTGGGTAAGAACCATCTGTAACAAGGGGATCCAACGCCCTCTTCTGACTTCCATAGGCACTGCATACGTGTGGTACATAGACAGATAACACAGCCAAGATACCCAAACACATAAAAATAAATAGTAATAATAATAATAAAAGGATCATATTTTAAAAGGCAGAAGATATTTACAATCTGAAAAGAAACAAGAGTATAAGATCTTTAAAAGAAAGAAAATTCTTGTAAAAGAAACATAAAAGTTAAACTAATAAAAGGTACATTTAATATTCATTATTTAGAGCTATTTTGATTAACATAAAGAATCTGTATGTCCTTTTATATTTGTTACCCTTGACTATAAAAAAATGAAATAATTTTTTTTACAAAATATGTTTTGGAAGAAAATCTTTATCAATGCCACTTTGGCTAATATAAAAATTTGAAGCTTAATAAAATTTTTATCTTAGAGTTCAATGAATGCCATTTAAAATACACAAGTAGCATTTAAAGGGGGCTGGAGTAATAGCTCAATGGTTGAGAGCACCTGCCACTCTTCCAGAGATCCCAGGTTGGATCCCCAGCACCCTCTTTCTGCTCCTTTTCGTCTTCTTTCAGATCTCAGTTAACACTGCGAAGGAAGGCAGTGTCCAGCTGCAGAGGGTATGGAGTCGGGTCCCATCTGTAGCTTATGAAGCTTTCTCTGGGTGTCAGCAACTGACTGGCAGACAGAATGATGCCCCAAAGAGCCTGTCCTTCCTGGAATGAGAGCTCCAGATTGGTGGATTTTCTGAAGTGTCGATTAGCCTCTTGAGAAATAGGGTGGGATTTTCATTCCTTTTCTTTGATTAAGCTTCCTTTTATCTTCCTCCAGCTCCTCTGTTTCCCTGGGGTACAATGAGTTCTTGGGCCATGAAGTCCTGTGCATAAGGCATTCGGAACATTCCCCTTGATTCCTACAAAATAGAACCAGCTGTGGAATGGTGCTCTGGGACTTCAATCTGTAACAAATTGATTAACTTAAAACAGTGGAAAGAAAAGATGAATAAATCAAGCGTCTTTACTTGTGTTTCAGATACAGAGTCCTGGGCTTTCAATGCAATATAGTTATTAGAATAAGACAAAAAAGGAATCTTCAGGTGAAAAACAGAAAATGAAAAGCCATTTGTATGAAGCATAGTTTCAGTAAATAAATAAGTAAATAAATGGTTATCACAGAGTTTCTATTGCTAAAACACTGACCGAAAGTGATATGGGGAGGAAAGGGTTTACTTCCCTCACACTTCCCAGTCACAGTCCATTATCAAAGGAAGTCAGGGCAGAAATTCAAGGCGAAGAACCTGGAGGCGAGAACTGAAGCAGAAGCCACGGAGGAATGCTGCTCACTGGCTTGCTCACCCTGCTTTCTGACATCATTCAGGTCCATGGGCCCAGGAGTGGCACCACTCCCAGGAGGCCTGGCCCTCCCACATCAATCATTGATCAATAAAATGCCCTATGGAGTTGCCTACAAGCAGTCTGATAAAGGCATTTTCTCAACTGAGGTTCCTCTTCCCAAATAATTCCAACTTAGGTCAAATTGGCAACAACAACAACAAAAAACTAGTAGGGATAAAGATAAAAGAAAATAAGGGAAATGCATGGTAGTAAAGGACTTTAAACGTGATTAAAGGATTGTTCCCAAGTAGAAATTTTAAAAGTGAAAACAAAAAAAAGAAATCTTGGGCCACTCTTGTGGGTACCAGCCCAGCAGGAGGACCTGCCTCCTGTCTCTAAAGGAGAGGGATCCAGTGGCTTCTGCCAGCATCAGCCTTGCCTCCCCACCTACAGGGTGCTCTAGCTGAGTGGGGAGCCCAAGTTTTCTGGATGAAAGTCAACCCCTGACTGTGACCTCTCAGAGATGGAAGTGATTCTTCTTCCAGAAGGCACCACATGCTATGTGGTCCTCCAGAGTGACCAGTTCCAGTGGTCGCTGGTTTTCTTTGAGGACACTTGGAAGGACAAGGCAAGGGCTTGCGTGCATTTGGATCTTCTCCCAGCCCAGGTCTCAGTGCATGCTGGGAGAGTGTGACTTCATCCTTTAGTCGGGTGTCTGCTAGAGAAGGAGGCTGGCAGAAACAGAGGATAGTGCTGCCACGCTTTAAAGCTGACTCTGAGGCACTAATGGTCCTTGAGGATTTGAGTGTCTATCTTTTCCAAAAGTGTACTTGCACAGATCCTGCTCAATAACCTGACTCAGAGAAATAATAAGTCATGTCAGGGGATGATGCCACTGGCTAATGAGAGTGAAGAGAGGTAAAGAGCTCCAGAAAGATGATTGCAGAGGAAGGCTTCACAGACGCCAGTGTGATGGCCTGCTCCATGGTCTCTGAGCAACTTCCAGCTTGCCAATGATGAACACACACATTCCAGAGCAAAGGAAATTTAGGAGTCTTCTAGCTGTTACTGAAAACAGTGGTCCACTAGAGGCCCTCTCAAATTATGTGGATGTCAAATTACTGTTCACACTTGAGATCAGAAGACAAAAAGGCACTCTCTATGTCCACTGTGCAGGAAACAGTGCCATGAAAATCCTTACCTTAATTCCCACCAAAGGATTCACACTGGTGAGAAACCATCTGACTGGGGCCCCTGTGGGAAAAGACTCAGTCCTAAAACAAACCTCGATAAATATAAGGGAATCCAGACAAAAAACAAAAAACCTGACTCCTGTTTTCACTGTGGGAAGAACTTGTTTCAGCATTCCCATGAAAATCACCAGAATATGAAAAAAGCTTCTCAAAAATGGAAATAAAGTGTGTGTTTCATCTGCAGAGTCATGAGGTTGAGAGATCATGAAGTTGGGGTGAGGGTGGGTGCAGGTTTGCTCGGTTGTTTAACTGGACTCAGTGGGAGAGAACTGATCTGCATAGAAGACCTGGATGCAGAAATGAAGCCAGGAAAAGTCCTGCCTCAGCCTGAAACGTTTCATAAGGAATTCCAAATCCCCAGGCTACCTTACCAGATACGGAAACATGAGAACCTTATTAATAGACATCTTGGCTAAAACCTTGGAGTTCTAGAAATTTCCCAAGGAAGGAAATATTACCAAGGGCTAGATCTCACTTGGCATCTGGGGCTTTTGGACTAACAAGCTTTCTTTGTGAAGTTGTACAAGCTGGGAGTAAAGAACCCTATGCCTTGTCTACCTCCCATCTCTCACAGCTTAAGGTAGATATATACAGTCTATATTTGGCAGGGTGCTATTTCTGTAGACAGGTCCCCACTCCCAGGGTACAACATATCAATAAGGTCAAAGAGACAATACTCTTGTAGATAATTGTGTCAAAATGGGAAAGTGGGAGACAATGATCCAGCAAGCAGCTTTGTTACAGAGGAAGACTCCTGAGGACTTGACAGGTCTTGACTGACTCAATCAAGGTACCCAAAGTCTGCCAAACCAGTGATGTGCTACATTCTTAGAAAGGGAACAACATGGGTTCCAAGTTATTGGCTTGTCAACCAAATTATTTACCAAATACCTTATTGATGAAAAATTAGAAATAGTCTTATTGGAGCTGAGGGTATAGCTCAGTGTTGAAAAATTTGCCTGACATGCAAAGCAGAGAGAGAGAGAAAGAGGGAGAGGGAGAGGGAGGGAGAGAGGGAGAGGGAGAGGGAGGGAGAGAGGGAGAGAGGGAGAGAGGGAGAGAAAGAGAGAGAGAGAAAGAGAGAGAGATATCTGTTGCAGCTCTAGACTTTCCAAGATAACCACTCTTATGCTTTATTTGGAGATTCTAACCAATAAACTATTTCTAATAAGGAAAACAGTGATTGAAATGGGAGCTCAGTGGATAAAGTGCTTGCTGCTCAAATATGAGGACCACAGTTCAGATTCCCAGGATACACATAAAAGTTAGATGCAAAGATAGATGTCTAGAACTCTAGCCCTAAGGGGACAGAGACAGGGGAGTCCCTGGAGCTCATTGATCAGCCAGCCTAGCCAAATCAGTGAGCTACAGATTCAATAAAGAGATTCCATCTCCCAAAAAGGGGGTGGTGATGGAGAACAAAAAAGGAAAACACCCGACATCTACCTCTGGCTCCCAAGAGCAAATAAGTGCGTGCACATACACACACACACACACACACACACACACACACATACACACATACACACACACACACACACACACACACACACACACACCACAGAGGTACATGCATAAACGAACATGTATATATCACATAGATATACTCACATATACAAATATACACACTGTCTTTCCTCTCTCTCTCCCCCACCAAGAGACATATACATACACAAATGATTGAAATAAAATACTTAAAACTGTCCTCGTAGACAACACAAAATTCCATAAAAACTCAGAAGAATCTATTGACGTCCTATTGGAAATTAATATTACTGAAAACCATGTTCCAACACACAGCCTACAACAAGCTCCAGTCATGAAACAGAATAAGAAAGCAATAATATTTATGGTATTATAGGACTTGGAGGGTACGGACCCTGGAGGGTACCCACTGGGATTTTCAGCTTATTGTGCCCCTGAGCAAAGATTTGAACAGAGACACGTGAGTAGTAATAGAAGAAAAGATAGTTTATTAAAGGTGATCAACATTTGAGGGTGGAAGTACATCAGGGCAAGGTAAATGTCAAAAGCTCAATGGCACTAAACCAACAGAAATTGTGAATGTTTATGGGTCATTTACATGGCACCTGCTTTCTCCCATTTTTGTATACTACAGGTTTTTTTTTTCCACAAGTGCTCTGTCTGAAAGGATTTAAAAAAAAAAAAAGAATGTCGAAGTGGGTACCTTTCAGCAGGCTCTGCCAAGGTGTGCCACTAAGCAAACACGCCACACACAACAGAGTTAGTGCAAGAGGTTTACTGGGAAAAAGGGAGCATGAAAGAGCAAAAGGCCTTGTGGGAGTGGGGACATGAGAGAGGCAGCCCAACAGGTAGACAAGCAGACAGAGAGACAGAACAGGGAAGAGACAGGAGGAAGAAGAGAGGCAAGAGAGGTGAGAGAGGAGCAAAAAAAAAAAGTGCCTGGCAGGCACTTTTCAGGGGTGCACATGTCGAATAGCTGATGGCGGAAAGGTGATGACGTAACTGCTGAGCCAGGCTGCTGTGGCCGTGGAAGCTAACACTGGCTCTTACATGTAACCCTTGACTAGGAGTCTCCAGACTTTGTGTTTGTTGGTTTCTATGTCATTGATTCTTTCATAAGCTAATATTTTTAAATTTTATTAATTCATTTTTTTAATCTTATGTGTGAGTGTGTTTGCTTATATGTATGTATGTGCACCAACTTGTGTGCCTGATGCCTGCAGAGGTCACAAGAGGGTATTGGATTCCCTGAAACTGGAGTTGGGTTGTGAACCACCATGTAGGTCCTAGTCATCAAACCCTGGGTCCCCTGCAAGAGCAACAAGTGCCCTCAACCACCAAACCATCTCTCCAGCCCCAGCTAGTATTTTTTTACACATATACAATGTACTTTGTTCCTATCTACCCCCGTCTCCCTCCTCTTCACTCCCCTAAACACCTCCTAACATGAAGCCTTCCTATTCCTAAGTCTTCTCTCATGTGCTAATCTCGATGCCTCTCTGCCCAGGACCTGACTCTCCCAATGGTTGTTTGTCAAGCAGTCAGTCAGATGGGTTGATTGATTTTGAATATCTTAAAAACTTTTCATTCATTCTGGGGTGGCTCTGTTTGGGAAATGATCTAAGATAGCCATAATTTCAGTTTCAAATGAGTGAGTTTATTAAGCCTGAAGCAAGCAAAAGTAAGAGAACAAGTAGCAAGTATCAGATAACAGATAATATCATCAGATTTAGCACTTACATCATCCAGAAGAAGTAAGTGGAGAAGGAGCATGAGGGTAGCCAGTTGGAATGACCCGACAGAGGCCCTGGGCAGAAGAGAGCACACCCTTGGGGAAGGGTTCCAGGTCAAAGAATCAATAGTAAGCAGCAGATATATGGGCCGGGGTGGTGGTGGGGGACTTAACAAATTGAGCACTTACAAAATAAAGCAGAAATGACTGTAGAAGCCCTCATGTCATGCCGCAGCTCCTAGTTGAGAAACTACAAGGCGGAGCTGAGTGTTCTCTCCATGTGTGGGCTTCTGGTTTCTTGTTCTCACAGCAGGCATTTTATACCATGGGACAAACAATAGTGACCTCTTGGAAATGACTCACCTTCTACCTGTTTTCAAGAACACACTGTTTTTAATGTCTATAGCTGCTCTCTGTTCTTCTTCCTCCCTGTTTCAGTCCAGTGGTCAGCTGACCCCCTAGGACAAGGAGTCTTGGAGGATCGTTGAATTAAACATGCTTGGATCTGAGACAAATGGGTCTTTGTTGCTCCTGGAATCCACATTTAGCAAGTATAAACAATGTGTGAGGATTTCCCAGTATAATTCATATTGCATGGGAACACACTTGAGAAGAGCCCAACATGTGTTCCTTCTCTTTCTTTTAAGTGTGTTTACTTATCTTCAGGTGGTGGAACCTGGGAGAATGGAGCCTAAAATGAGGCAGACTAAAGTCTTATGTGATAGCTAACTTTATTCAGAGCATCAGACAATTTATAGCTTGAGGGTTAAGAAGAAACACATGAGTAAAGTGTATAATCACATGGATAAGCCTCATGCAGCAGAAACATATTTTTGCACAGAGGCATATAAACAAATTACAATAGCCAGTTGTAATGAATAATCTGAGGTAAACTCACTGCTACACCTGAGAGGGGCACAAAAGCACATTCCTAGAACGTTCCAAGAGCAATTGAAAAAACTGAGGTCATGAGACTCTTGTTTTCTCACAAACACTCCTCTATTGAAACTCTGTTCCTGGACCTTGTTCTGACATCAGTGCACTCATCTCATCAGCCTGTCTACTTCCTTCTTCCTTCATCGCCTCCCACTTTCACCTTCCCTGGAACACTTAGAACTGGTGGGCAACCTCCGTTGTGGGAAGAGCAATCATCTATTCCAACATCCTTCAAGGCTTGCCATCCCACATGCTCAGGAGGGTAGGGATGGCAATTAGGGAGCACTCAAATCCTTGACCAATCTGCCAGACAACCCCAGGCTCATGCCAGGGTCACAAAGCAACTGCATCTGTGGCTGCAAGAGAGGCCCTGCACTTACCCCAAGGATGAATGCCCCAGTGGTAAGAAACATGAAAGCCTCTACTCCGTATATACCATGGTGATAATTGGACTTGACCATCTACGGAGCCATGTGTTCCCAACACACCACAAAGTACACACACTGACCACAGGCAGATGGTAACTGTGTTGGCCAATGATGGTGACAGCCACATGAAAGATGCCAAATATTTATGGCATAAGCCACATGGGCAGCCATAATGGTAGCCATGATGGTGTTGACAAAGATAAAGAACTCATGTGTCAGTCTCAGGTCCACAGTTCAAACAGCCACTGTGTCTCCCAAATGCCACCAAACTCTATTTTCTTTTGCTACTGTCCCTTTGTATCTGTCTCCATGATCTTCCTTCATCTCTCTACTGTCCACTTTTACCTTCCCCAAGACCCATAGAGACAGTGGGCACAGATGTCAGGATTTGGGGCTTAGGGGATGGGACCAGTGACATTAGCAACAGCATCTCCTGTGCTCTCCTCACACCTGAGGCAATCCGATAGACACCCATTTCCACATGGGTCCCACACCAGGGCTCAAGGATACAGGTATGGGGCGGATGCTGACTCCATTGTACAGGGCAGTTCTGTATGTCAGTCTTGCCAGAGGACTCAAAGCTCATGTCTGTCCTTCAGGTCCAGTACTTGGTAGGGTATTTGAAATCTGAGGACCCAGATCAGTGGCGTCCAGAGGCCAATGGGTGACATTCAAGCTCTGGGACAGCCAGACTGGATGAGATGTCAGAGAGTTGTCCAGGTACTCAGTGCCTTCACTGGAACTGGGGAGGCACAGAGATTTTTCAGTCCAATACTTCAGTACTTAGCACTCAAAGAAAGGTAACACAAAGGACTGATTCAAACTCCAATGCATTAGTGAGGGTCGCTAGAGCAGTGT
Source organism: Peromyscus nudipes (assembly GCA_902168325.1). Lineage (NCBI taxonomy): Eukaryota > Metazoa > Chordata > Mammalia > Rodentia > Cricetidae > Peromyscus > Peromyscus nudipes. The sequence continues at coordinate 21,081 of CABHPH010150838.1, read as the reverse complement.
TTCTCAACCTGTGGGTCGCCACCACCCCTTTGGGCAGGTCAAATGACCCTTTCACAGGGGGTCACCTAAGACCATCAGAAAGCACAGGTATTTATGTAACAGTAGCAAAATTACAGTTATGAAGTAGCAATGAATATGGCTGGGGGTCATCACAACATGAGCAGTTGGATTAAAGGGTCACAGCATTAGGAAGGTTGAGAAACACTGCTCTAGAGGAGCAGAACCAACGTGAAGAAGAACGTCTCGGTAGTCACAGCAGGCCCACACTGGCACAGTGGCTGCCTCTCTCTGGGGATGGACTACAACCTCAGTAGTCCACGTGGCTGGGGTGCCCCAGAAACCCTGTTCAGGTGCTGGAATTCCTGGCTGGTCCCTAGTCCAGGATGAAAGCTTGGAAACGCTGGTTCTGGTAGCAGTGAAGGAATCTGCAGCCGCAGCAACAGAGCAAATTACCTCAGCAGAGCGAGGGACGTCCAGAAGAGCAAACAGTGAGGCGATCTTCCTGTCACACCCTTTTTATCCAGACTGCCACCGGAAGGAAGGTGCTGCCACAGTCACCTGGGTCTTCTCCTGACAATCAAGACCTTTCTTCAGGTGAGGCTTCCTACTCAGGTGATTCTAATCTGTGGCAAGGTGACATTAAAACCAATCATAATATCTGCATTGAAGAGTAGGCCAGAGTCAGGGATTCAAACCAGTGTTTCTAGTCCTCCTAAAGCTCCATTGCCAGGGAGGCCAACAATGGGTCCTCTTGAGGACTATATGTGCTGTCCAAGCCCTTCATATATCATTTATCCCCTCAGGATCATCATGAGAAACTTTAACCTTGTTGCCTTGCACCTGCCAGCTGTGATGAAGCTTCAAAAACTGGATTAAAAATTGGTTGTAAGAATCTAGAGAAAAAAACATTAATATTCTACCACAAAACCATCTGGCTTCAACACAAGACAGATGATGCAGATGGAATTTTAAAGTGTGACATATTTATAGGAGCTTGGAGGGGAGTTATTTGGTCTTATCTCCTGGACTTTGGTGTGACTCCCACATCAAGATACACAGTCATCTTGCTGTTTAGTGTAGTGGTGAGTTTCACAACCAAAGGCTTTTTCTTAAGACTACACATTAGTTTAGGATCCACAGGCCAGTCAGTTAGGACCCAGACGTCTGTGTAAGACATTGTATGTCACAAGGTGGGTCAGGCTCCTAGAAGCTGTGGCATAGCTAGAGGGTGGGGTTGGTGGCATTGTCACACATGATTTGTTTCTGTGGACCTTCCTCCCTCTTCCAGTTCCCCTCTCCTTGTCCTCCCTTGTGGTGTTGGTTGTTTTTGCTCTTTTGGGGGGCCCACCACCCAGCTCCCAAATAAATCACACATGGAGGCTTGCTCTTAATTATGAATGCCCAGCCTTAGCTTGGCTTGTTTCTAGCCAGCTTTCCTTAACTTAATCCCATCTACCTTTTGCCTCTGGGCTTTTCCCATCCTCTTACTTCTGTACATCTTACTCTTACTCCATGCCTTGCTGTGTAGCTGGGTGGCTGGCCCCTCCTTCTCTGGCTCCTAGATCTCCTCCCACCTCCAAGTTTTCTCCCTCTATATATTCTCTCTGCCTGTCAGCCCCATCCATCCTTTCTCCTGCCTTGCTATTGGCCGTTCAGTTCTTTATTAGACCATCAGGTGTTTTACACAGGCACAGTAACACAGCTTCACAGAGTTAAACAAATGCAACATAAACAAAAGTAACACACCTTAAAATAATATTCTACTACACCCTTGTCCACTCCAACCGTCACCCCTTGCTTTTACTGCTTTTCATGATGTTGGCAAGATGGCCCAACAGGTAAAAGCATTTTCCACACAAGCCTGGCGACCTGAGTTAGTGCCCCAGGACCCCTAGAAAGGTGGAAGTAGAGAACCAAATCCACACATGCCAGGTCACCTTTACTGGGTCGAATCCAGGCACTGGAATGATTGTCTCTATGGGTCTTGAGGAGTAATAGGCACTCCAGCTGAACTAGTGCAGAATGAAAATTTCGGTTTTGGGCTGGTAGAATTCTGTTCTGTATCATTATTTCATCTTTTGGATATACTTCCCTGCTAGGTAACTATTTACACTTCAGTTGAACTGAGCCATAAGGGAAGATACCTTTTGTGGGTCAGAGACTTGCAGCAAGTCAACCCCCATCAAAGAAGGAAGATGGAGTGGTCCTGCACATGCTGGAATTGCTTTTATTCTGAGAATTTTTTTAAATATCTTTTCACTTTGGCCATCCCTGCCTGGTTATGGTGGGTGATGGTCCTCCCCTTTATCCACAAGGCACCTGGCAAATGCTCTACCTGGGGGGTTTCCCACAAATAAAGGGTCTCTGACTTGCAAAAGAAATCCTGGTTTCACTATGGAGCTACCTAAGCTGAATGGAACCAGAATGTCCTCAAGGGGAGACTCTCAAACTGAAACTTGGTCACAGATCAGTCATGACAAAAAAGGAAACTCACTGGCCTGGAGAAGGGCAAGCCCAGTGACCTGTAAGTCTCTCAGATCAGGAAGTCTGGCCCAGGAGAGAAGTAGGCATGCAATGCTATCCGTAATTCTCTACTCCTCTTTGCTAGGGCATTGGGGAGTGGTGGCAAACGCCGGAGATGTGAAATCTGGCCAGGAGGGAGAGCTGCTACATACTGACCGTCATAGTCTCTGTCCCCCTTCACTCCAGGAAGCCATGGCTCCCACATGCGGCAGAGAGGAGAAAAGGGAGTGGGCAGGAAAGCAGGAGTCCTTACAAAGAAGGTTGAGAAAGGAAAGGCCAAGGAAGGCAAGGAGGGAGATGTCTGTACTCAGCTCACCAAGAGCCCAGAGGAGAAATGGAAGAGGAGAGGTGAGTCCCCATCCTGCAAACTCTAGTAGACCAGCAGAGGATGCTGATCACCAACATCACATCTTGTCCTGTGTGCAGCTGCCCCTTGTGGTGACTGTGCTCTGTGCACCCGTTGTAGGGCACAGCAGAAGTTGCCTCTTTTTTAAAACAATGTTTTTATTAGTGTATTAACGATACATAATAATAGGTTCTTATGACATTTTCATATATGTACATAATATATTTCAGTCATATTCATCACTACTCCCCCATTACCCTCTGCTGTCCACCTCTTATTCCCACTAATCTCTTTCTTCATTCTAATTAGTCTTCCGTGTGTGTGTGTGTGTGTGTGTGTGTGTGTGTGTGTGTGTGTGTGTGTCTTTTTGATTTTTACAAGAGTGTAAGAATTTGTTCATTTTGGGCACCTTACCAGTAGTTACCACTGAAGAAAATACCTCTCCCTTACTCATTGACTGTTAACTGCATAAAAAACCTCAATGAGGAGGGGTCGGGACCCAGGATAACCCTCCTTTCCATGACAGGCCCCATCTTATGCATGTGATCATAGTTGTTATACATTAGAGAATGCAATAGGGGCTGGAGAAATGGCTCATTGGTTAAGAGCACTTATTGCTCTCGCAAAGGACCCTGGTTCAATTCCCAGCACCCATACAGGGGTTCACAACCATCTGTAACTTTAGCTATAGACCAGCAAGAGTATTGTGTGCATGTGGTGCACAGACATGCATGCAGGCAAAACACCTGTACACATAAAAACAAACAAATAAATAAATAGATGCAGCAGCCACATTATGCACAGAAGTCAGTATTACACACAGAGACATACACACACTTCCTCCAGCTCTTACATTTTTTCTGGCACTTCTGTGATGCTTCCTGAGTCTTCAAGGGGGTGATACAGGTGCCTTATGTTTAACTGTGCATTCAACAGCCATTTATTCTCAGTGTTTTGACCAGTTAGGAGTCTCTGTAGTCATCACTGAGCTTCTCTGATCAAAGCTTACAGAAATACTGTTTTATGAGCATACATATGGTTATTTAGAAGGCATCTGATGGGCACATGTCCATCTAGAACAATAACATCCATGGCTTCCACTGGGGTCTACGACCTTCCCAGCCACGAGCTTTTGCCTGGGTTTACAGTATCAAATGTGAATTCCCTCCTATGAGGTATGCATCAAATCCCAAAAGAAAGCAGTCTGTTACCTACACTATTGCATCAGTGAGCTCCTCTTGTCTGGCTGGTTGATACTGTTGCAGATATTGCTGCATCCATGTTTCACAGCTGAGTAAGACTATCGATGACAATTCTCCCTCAACAGCCTGCATAGCACCTTCTGGCACAATGAGAACCAGCCAGCACGGAGGAGCTTCTGGCCAAGTTCCAGTATGATTTCTGTATGCCTGGTGATCAAGACATGTAGTATCTTCAGCAAAAAGAACTTCTCGTACAGTTCTGGTGGGCATCCAACAGCAAAGGGCATTGTTTTGTGTAGTCCTAAAGTCCTCAGTGGCCTCCCTGGCCAGCAACACGCCTGGAACTGAGCCTTTTGTTTAATAGCCTATGGCTCCTAAGAGATGCTGCATCTTTTACCATAACCTTGTATGTTCAAATCCTGTGAAGCCCAGTCCATTTCCAATTCTGTGTTAGCATTCCCCTCTTGTCCTTAAATCTGGTTTTATATGAATATAAAGTTACCAACAGCCCTCTGCTGTGCACTACAGGGAAGTCAAGACTCAAAGATTCAGCCACAGAACCCACTGACAGTGTATGATAGTTGGGATTTCATGCACACACCTCCCTCCAGATGACCACATTGGTTATGGAGATTCCGTATTAGTCCATCTACTCTTCTTCTTTCCCTGGTTCCTAGCAATCAATGCCCTCTCAGTTGCAATCAGGAGTCACTTGTCTGTCAGTTGGATTTCTCTCTCTCTCTCTCTCTCTCTCTCTCTCTCTCTCTCTCTCTCTCTCTCTCTCCCTTTATAATTTGCTTCTGCTTAAGTACTCAATATCTGTGCTTGAATTTTTTCGATGATGATGCCAAGAACCATCAGGTCCAGTGACAGCCAGATGCAGGAAACCATGTTGGAGCATTGTGTCCCATCAATTAGCATGGCTTCTTTCTTGTGGCCTCTGAAATTCCTTTTGTTACTTCACTTTTAGCAGATTTCCCTAGCACCACTGGAATCCAGACGCCTGTTCTTCCAGGCAACAGGCCTCTATGTTTTCTTACTGCTTTTATTATTTCAGTAGTCTTTCTGACCCTCTTGCAGCATCGGAGTCCTTGTAGAAATGGATCTCTTTACTTACCTAGTATGCTCAAGGCCCTGGATTAGAGCCCAGGATTAGGAGGATTGGGGAACAGAAGCAGCCAAGCCACCATACCTTCCCTTTGAAGCCTGCAATGGCCCTTGTCCTAATTTTGCTTTCTATGGCTGTGATAAACACGTGGCTAGAAGCAATGGGGAGGAAAGGGTTTACTTGGCTGACACTTCCACATTGTAGTCCGTCACTGAGGGAGGTCTGGGCAAGAGCTAAAGAAGGAATCTGAAGGTAGGCATTGGATCAGAGACCACGAAGGAGCACTCCTTACTGGCTTGCCAGTAACATAGAGGGGGAGACAGAGAGAGAGAGAGAGAGAGAGAGAGAGAGAGAGAGAGAGAGAGAGA
>CABHPH010150838.1:0-15524 GCA_902168325.1 Peromyscus nudipes | reverse complement strand
AGAGAGAGAGAGAGAGAGAGAGAGAGAGAGAGAGAGAGAGAGAGAGAATGTGAAAACATAGCAAGAATAGCAGGGTTATAAGGAGAAGAAGTAGCTGAGGGGAGGGAAGCCAGTGAGCTGGAGGGAGTTTAGGGTAGAGGAAGCAGTGAGATGGCTAGCATGCTTGCATGGACTTTGAAACATGTTGTGGGTACTTGTGACACTGAGGGAGCCTGGAGGCCAGCATGCACTTTGGTGTTCTGATAGGTGCCACAGGCAGCCATTTGTTCCTTCTGCCAGAGATAAAGGGAATGACAAGTTCCTGAGGAATGCTGGCTTTTATCTAATGTTCAGAAATTCCCCTATAGTCCGGGTTGAGCTCATTTCTAGATATTTAAACTGCCTTTTGGAGTTTGGGGGAACTCCAGTTGTTTTTGTCAGGGCATTTTGTCACAGCAACAGGAAAAGGAACTGAGACAGGGGCCAATCTGTTGTAACTGTTCTCCAAGCTAAGCAACTGACATCTTGGAGAGTTGAGCTCTTGCAAAATGGTGGTTCCATATGGGCTTGATGACTGTTTATACCTCTTCATGGAGAGGAAGGGAGGGAACAAGACCCTCCCCTGAGTGTCCAGCTGCTCCCTATCATCTGTTATACGCAACTCTGCATAATTGCCCATGGCCATTTTGCTGGGCTAGAGTATATAGGCTAAGGAACACAGGGGAGGGATGTTCCATCTATGATCTATGTGGAAGTCTTCATCCTTGCTGAGTACAGGTTTTCCAGGAGCATCCTGTTGGAGGGGAGCATCCATACCCCATACCCTTCACCAACACTCTGTAAGGAAGCCCAATAAACTCATTGGTCCCTCTAGAGTAAACTTTTGCAGAATCATGCCTCAGTTTGTCATTGGGACCTTAGGAAAAGGAGTAGACATTGCTTATATCTCCCCCGGGAAGTAATTTTAGCAACACATTTACATTTGGGATGAGCCTTCCTCCATTAAAGCTTTCCAGAAAAGCTCTCATTGGTGTGCCAAGTGTTGTATTTCCTAGGTGATTCTAAATTCCATCACGTTGACTAGGTTAAGCACCACTGGGGTGTATGACACCATGGTGTACAGTAGTCTCATGGGGAGCCAAAGTAGAAGAACACACCCCATTCCTGGCTTGAAAGAAACTCAGAGAATCCATCCACTATGTGACACATAAGAGATACTCATCCAGCACACTGAGATACTCCATACCAGTTGATGTTGGGGTTTTCTAACACATACAAGAGAAGCAGACCCACTTGTGATGCTTTGGGAAGGCATTCCTATTAAGCAGTATTCCTCACTGACTCAAAACACTACCTAGCATTGACTCTTGTTCTGCCACCCAGATGAGCCTGGAACCAATGGAGCTTAAGACAGCATAGAGTAGAACTTAGTCTGCCCCAGGAATTCCTGAAAATAACTGAGTAACAAACATGTGAGTACCTCATTTGTGCATATTTAAAAAAATGACTGTATGCTAAAATCACCATTCTTGGCACTCATAATTTAAAGTATGTGCCTAGGAGAATTGTGTAAATGTGAATTGGAAGGGAAAACTAGTTCTTCAAGATTCTTATCATAGCCACACCTATATAAAACACAGCCACAAGAGTTTACACTAGAATTTGGGAGAGAGGAAAAGAAAAAGGGTAATTTTAAAACCCACCGGTCATCCACTCAGAGGCTTCCAATGTTCAGCTATGCAGACACACTGATCTAAACTGTTTCCTTCTGTCATAAAGATAATTTGGATCAGATCTCTTTTATAACACATGTAAGAGTATTAACGAGTTTGTTTTCATAAACTATCAATATATAGAGAAACAACTTAAGATTTCTTTCTTCCTGGTTCTTAACTAAGAATAAGATCATTTGGCATAAAAAAAAATCATTTGATCATTCTAACTAGCATTTGAAATCTACGTGCTGGGATGACGGTAACCTTAAACCACCATAATTGTAACTGAGGCATAAAGGAAAAAAAAAGAAACCTATGTGCAGAAAATATGAATGAATTTAAGAGAAATTTATGAGAAAAATATTAAAAGACATAAGACTTTTATTTTATTAACATTTTTGCTAAGTTAAAAGGCATTTTTGTAAAAAAGTATTTTAAAATATAAATTCATCTAGAGGATTTAATACATCAGAATAGAACTAGAACCTAATTGTCTGTATTAAGGCAATGGATTTTTATTAAAATATTGTTCTAGTCTTAGTGATATTAGTGAAAAGGATGGGTTTAGGGAAAAAGATTTTATATTTTGTTAAGATAGTTTCTTATATTTCCTGGTGATTTGGTCAGACTTTGACTATCAGGAAACAGTCTTAATAAGGTTCACATAAATCTCTCTGTTTAAAGCCTTTCAAATGGCCACTCTATAAACAATTATTATTTTAAGGTGATTTTAGTGAATTTAATTTCTAATGTGTGTGTGACTAGAAATGTAGAGAACTATGTGTCTCAGTTTTACCTAAATATTTTTCAAATTTTGCAGAATTCATACTTTTTGTGACTTTTTATTGGTTCTTTGTAGATTTCACATCATACATCTCAATCCCACTTGTCTCCCTGTCCCTTCCAATCTGCCCTCTGCCCTATAAACCTCCCCCCCAAAGAGAAAACAAAAGAAAAGAAAAAAGAAAAGAAAAACTTCATCATGGAAGCTGTAGCGTGACACAGTGAGTCATACAATATACCTTTTAATCCATACGTCTTTACTTGCAAGTGTTCATTACAAAGAGTCTGGTTCAAGGCCTGTGGTTTCTGCTCCAATATCAACACTGAGCCCTCATTGGGTCCTCTTGGATATTCTGTTGTTGTCCTGTGTCATGGAGATCCTGCAACTTTGGGACTGCAGGACTAGCCCCTTGATGTGCTCCAGCAGAACATAGATGGGGTAAATGTTAGGATAGGCCAACTCATAGCCCTTGTTCTGGATCTGGATGGTTGCTGGGCTGATCACCCTGCAGGCTCTCCCTCATCCACAACACCCGGTGTGCTCTCCAGCACCACCAAGGCTAGCTCACCCTGTACAGTAAACAGGAAGGGTCGGTGAGGGGCCTCTTTCTCTCTCCACCTGTTGGCCATCAGTCTCAAAGGGGAAAGAGGAAGAAGAGGCCCATGAGCATGGATGGAGGGAGGCCTCCGGGGGATAGACTTCAGTGAAACAGCTCAACTTTCTTCCAGAGTATAAGGAATATATAGGATTTGGGGAGCCTGAGGACAAACCCTAATTTGCATTAAGTGGCATGATCCTATCACAAGGCTTAGTACGTGGCAGTAGGGTCCTATAGCAGAGCCCCTAGCACAAGTCTTCTTAGCAGAGATCTGTGCCAAGGATCAAGCTAAAGATAAATCAGGCATCTGGTTTAGAGACAGCTTTTAGATAGTCAGTCCTCCAGACTCAGGGACATTCTCCAGATAAGGGCAGGTAGAGAGCAGGAGGCTTTGCTGGAGGGAGGGAGCTCCATGTTGCTGAGCTATTGAGATAAGCTGCCAGTCTATGGTAGACTACAACCTCTAGCCAGCCAGCAATGTATTGCAACATCCCCCCCCCCCGTTTTATTTTTTAATGGAGAGGTGTCATTATAAGCCCTGAGGAACATGTCACCTGTGTCAGAAGGGTCCAGGGTCTGGTAGTAAACTATGACCTGATTGTTGGTAATTTTAGTAATGGTGGTGATCTGTCAACAGAGGAACTGAATAAGGCAGGGAGCAAGCATCAAAATAAAACATAGCATAATCAGAGGACTGATTAATGGTAGGAACCAAGAAAACAAGGGGTTATAGAACCAGCTAATTTTCTCTATGGGCTGGAATTTTGAGACCATGTCTTTGTAGAGTACTTTGAAGGTATCAGAAACAATATCTGATTTGTTTACATAGAAGCAACATTTTTCCCCAATACCAAGCAAGTCCCCCCATGTTCAGTAGTTATTAGATGTAGTGCTCTTTTGTTTTGGAGCACAACCCCAACAAGAAAGTTCATCTGTCTTTGGAGTGACTCAAGGCTCTCAGTTGTAGATGTCACGGCCTGATCAAGTTTGTCTCAAAAGTTTCCTGCCAGATGATATGTCTGGACAATGGTGGTTGCTGCAGCCCTGGAAGATTTAGGGGAGATGACAAGCTCCATTCCTACCAGTAAAGGAAGAAATATCATTCATCTTTGGTTAGCAATGTTGTTTCTTCCTAATCCTTTAGACAGACCTATGGAAACATAACAGGGGTGCAAAACCCTGGTAGAGGATTGTCTCTGTAGGAGTCTAGGCATAAGTTTCTGTTCCACCAGCCACTCCCAAGTAGCCACACAGAGGCTTAATATTAATTATAAATGCTCAGCCAATAGCTCGGGCTTATTATTAGCTAACCCTTACATTTTAAAATTAATCCATATTTTTATCTATGCTTTGCCACATGGCTTGGTATCTTTCCTCAGTATGTCATGTCCATCTTGCTTCTTTCTGCATCTGCTCACTACTCTTCTGACTCCACCCTTCTTCACAGCATTTTCTGTTTGACTCTCCCCCTAACCTTATCCTGTCCAGCTATTGGCCAGTCAGTTTCTTTATTAAACCAATCACAGGGACATATATTCACACAGTGTAAAGAAATATTCCACGTGTCCTCCTTTTTGCCTAATTAAAAAGGAAGATTTTAACTTTAACATAGTAACAACAAAGCAGTTATTAAATAAGAATTACAGTTACAATATCCAGTCCATTTGTATTTGGCAAATTTAGAGAAAATACTCTATTATTTATCTTATCTTTGTGACTCTAAAGTTTTATACCTAATTTACCTTTTATCATAACTAAGGAAAATTTTAACTATGATTATCATAGTCTTCAACTCTGTGAAAGACCCCGAAAGGATGAAATGTTACCTAATGACAGGGACATCTGGCTGTCTGGAGAGTCACCCTAGGTTCTTCTGTAACATTGGGGCATCCAACTTTGGCCTACAGGCCAGTTATATCTTCAGACATTTTGAAGGACTGTCTTACTTTGTCATGGCAAAGTTTGGCAGTTGCCTTTTTTGTGTCCTGCTGGTCCAGTTTGGACAGTATACTGTCAGCAATTGAGACAGGGGCAGTTTCTTGCCCAAATGGCTAGCTTTTTCCATAAAGAAAGCAAACTCCATATGGAGGTTCTTTGATGCCCATTATATTCTTTTGAAGTAAATTGGTGCTACCCGGAGAAGATGTGTCTCACTGTCATGAAAAGCCTTAGGTTATAAAACATATTAAATGCCATATTCTCTAGATCTTTGAAGTGTTTGAAGACCATCTATCTATCTAAAATATCTGTTTATGACCTTAAAAACCTAACATGACTATAAGTTTGACTATTATAGATCACTATTAATCTGAATTTTTAAATTATACACTCACTTTTAAATGAGTTGTATTGCTGTGGGATGGTCTATATGTCAAATTACTCTGATTGGTCAATAAATAAAACACTGATTGGCCAGTGGCTAGGCAGGAAGTATAGGCGGGACTAACAGAGAGGAGAAAAGAGCAGGAAGGTGGAAGGAGACACTGCCAGCCGCCGCCATGACTAGCAGCATGTGAAGATGCCAGTAAGCCACAAGCCACGTGGCAAGGTATAGATTTATAGAAATGGATTAATTTAAGATATAAGAACAGTTAGCAAGAAGTCTGTCACGGCCATACAGTTTGTAAGCAATATAAAGTCTCTGTGTTTACTTGGTTGGGTCTGAGCGGCTGTGGGACTGCCAGGTGAGAGAGATTTATCCTGACCATGGGCCAGGCAGGAAAATTCTAGCTACATTGTATAAGTACAATACCCCAAACAAGAGTAGAAACATACATATAGTATAGCAAGAATAACTTTAAATTTATATCAATAAACTGAAATCTATACCAATGTAACAGAATTTTCCCAAGTTCCAGCCCTGAGAAAATTCCTCCCAGAGTCCGGGGGAAGACACTGCATCCAGCGTGGGGTATCTGAGGGGAAGGAATCTACATATACTATGCTCTTCTGTCCATTTATTTTATTCCTTTATGATAAAATTCTGTCTATACAGCTTCAGTTCCATCCTGGGTCTCAGTTCCTCTTTGTACTACTTCTTCTGTCCCTGGTAATAACCAAGCCCTTATGCTTTTGGTCTCATCTTCGTCCTCTGTTCCTTCATCCTCCATCTGTCCTTCCTGGCTCCTTACCCCTGGCCCTGATAAACTGTGCAAGAGATCTGCTTTACCCTCTACAGAATCTCTGTCCTCCTCTCTTCTCTCTGGTCATGCGGTTCTGTGTCTGCCTGTGGAATTCCACTCCAGTCCTTACAGCACCTGGCTATGCAAAAAGCCCTGCTGTCCTCAGGCTGGTTTTTTGTCCTCATGGGTTTGCTGAAGGGAAAAAACATCAGTGGTAGGTGTTGGGTTGAGAATTAGGGGGTTGAGCAGTAACAGGCTTGTAATAGAACAAAGACTGTCATTAAAAGAGCAGAGAGGAAGGTTTGGGCAGTGGCCACCAGGTCACAGATGTCCTTTCAGGAGATTTTGTTGCTTTGTAAGGGGTGATGGTTCTTCCATCTCCTCTGTCTCTGACCAGTGTGGTTGGCAGGGTGATGTTGAACATTTCTGGCTGGGATCCTAATAGCCTTGGTTGGTTCTTTCTATGGACAACACACACACACACACACACACACACACACACACACACACAAGCAAAGAAACCTTTTCTGCTGTGAGGAGGTGGCGGGTTCCTTCCATATTCTGTCCATGGGGTAATGCGATTGTACCAAAATAGGAGGGTGTTTGGAGTTTTTGTAAATGTAGAATATTTTTAGGGTGGCCATTGCCAAATGCATTGTTAGAGGCATATATGCTTGTTTTTGTTTTTAAGTTGACCTTTGTTAGTTTTGGGCTTTTTTTGGTTTTTGGTTTTTTTGTTTGTTTGTTTGTTTGTTTGTTTTAATTTAGGACAGGGGGACATTCAGGTATGTGAGCCATACTCTGTAACAGGTAAGGACTGAGGGACGGTGGAAGAACCTGGCAGTGAGGTCCATCTTTGATGTGTTAAATAGGCACCTCAGCCTTTTGTCCCAGATTTGAAACATATATATTGGGGACTGAAGGTAAAGTTAAAAAATCAGTTAAACTTTAAATATTGACCAAGATGGAATCTTGTCAGAGCCACCATCTGGAAACATTCTAGTTGTGTGTCTTTGATATGTATGTTGTTGGGGCTTAAATGGACAAAACCCATATGTCACAGTACCTTTTTATAAGGCAATGTTGTCATACTTTAAAAAGTACAACTCCCAGAATCCTAGGAAGTTGCCCGGTCCTTGGGCAGGTGTTATCTTTTAAGAACTACAATCCCCAGAATTCCAGGAACTTACCTGGTTTCTGGGCAGGTGCTATCTTTTAAGAACTATTTTAATTAATGAGTCTACTTATTGATAAATTTGAGCTCCCCCCCCCCTTTTTTTTTCAAGACAAGGTTTCTCTGTGTAGTTTTCGTGCCTGTCCTGGATCTCACTCTGTAGACCAGGCTGGCCTCAAACTCACTGAGATCCTCCTGGCTCTGCCTCCCAAGTGCTGGGATTAAAGGTGTGCACCACCGCTGCTCGGCCTTGAGCCCATTTTTGTATGTCAATTGACATTATAGGTAGCTACTTTGTCCCTTACGTCAGGGAGTTTTATTTTGACTTAGCCTATCTAGCAACTGTTTCCAGCTGAACTGGGGTATAGGTTATCTATGTATCTGTATCAGAGCTCAGGAGGAATGAAAAGCTTAGTCAAAGGCTTGTTTATCAGAATCATCTGATTAGCTGCTTCAGGTGAAGGAACAGGGAACATTTATATTGGCTGGACTGGTTTATATTAGCTTTTAGTAAGTTCGGAGCTTAGTAGCTTGTTTCCTGGATGGTGATTGTCAGTCAGGTGGAAATTTGTTAAGATATAGGCTGGGCAGAAGTAAAAATTTAGAAGCTTAAGAAAGAAGAAAAAGAAAAATCTTACATTCGGAACCCTTTTTGTTGGATGTGTTGACAGGTGGATAAAAGCCTTATGACTTTGATTCCTTGAAGCTTATATGATTTTTAGTTTACCAAAGGAGATAAAAAATTTTAGATATATTAGCATTACCATTATATTAAAATCACGTGGTAAAAAAGGCAGTTAATGGGTGTCTGTAAAACAGGTGGAACAGATTTACACCTTGGGGTCATGGCAAAGGCTATGGCTTTGGGTTAAAAAGCATGAACATTTTTTTCCTCTGTCCAGAGTCAGATGTACATTGGACAGAGATATGCAATGTCTTATGAGAAGCACTTTTAAGTCTATATTTAGAAGACAACCAAAGGAAACTTCAAATCTTGAGCTTGTGAACAGTAAGTAGTCAGTGTTTCCAGGGCTAGATTAAGAGCTTATCAGAACTCCATTCATTAATGCTAAAACCCTGAGCTTTTAAAGTCTTAGTATAATAATAGCATAGCAAGCGAGCGAAATCTGAAACATTTTTCATATACCTTAAGCCATTTTTTATACCTTTATAAATTGTATCCATCCAAATATCTTAAAAATGCCTTTTTTAGATCCTCACAATCTGGGTCTTGATGTCTTCAGACCTCTATAATTTATATTCATATAGCAAAGAGAGGAAGAGTTAACAGCTGTCCTCTGTCAGGACAGCAGGCTAAAAAAGCTGATACTCTCAGGGAGGGGGTGCTTACCAACTCCTGCGCATTCCAAAAGTCCCTGTTCCCAGCACCATCAGTGGTGGTCCTCTTTCCCTCTCCACCTGTTGTTCACCGTGTGGAGAGGGAAAGAGGCAGAAGGGGCAACAGAAAGCTTCACACGAGGCCCATGAGCACGAACGGAGACAGCCCTCCGGGAGACGGACCTCAGTGAATCAGATCAACTTTCTTCCAGAGTATAAGGAATATATAGGATTGGGAAGCCTAGGGACAAACCCTAATTTGCACTAAGTGGCACACTCCTATCACAAGACTTAGTATGTGGCAGTAGGGTCCTATAGCGGAGCCCCTAGCACAAGTCTTCTTAGCTAGGATCTGTGCCAAGGGTCAAGCTAAAGATGAATCAGGCATCTGGTTTAGAGACAGCTTTTAGATAAGGTCAGTCCTTCAGGCCCAGGGACGTTCTCCAGATAAGACCAGGTAGAGAGCAGGAGGCTTTGCTGGAGGGAGGGAGCTTCATGTTACCCAGCTATTGAGATAAGCTGCTAAGCCATGACAGACTGTGACCGCTAACCAGCCAGCAATGTATTCCAACAGGGAGGGGCCAGTTCTCCTCTCCAGCCCTCAGGGACGGTTCTCCTGTGTTGCCCAGGTGAGGTGAAGGGCCCACTCTCTCAAGTGCTGCATTTGGTAAGCGGTAGGATCAGTTCTCTTGCCTGCCATGGGTGGCTAGGCGCAAGGGGCAGGGAGGGCATCTTTCCCTCACCCGTGCCACAGCATGGCAGAGGAGAGGAGCAGAACCAGTTCTCCAACCCTCACACCCTCAGGGCCAGCTGGCCCTCACACCCACCAACAGGGTCAGCTGTGTCTTGCTGCCCAGGTGAGGTGCAGGACCTGCTCTCTTGAGTTCCCCTGTGAGGGGCAGGGCCCGTTCTCCCTAGTGTGGCAGCCAGGGAGGGGTGGGCCAACTCTGTGCAACCCTATCCTCTCAGCTAACAGGAGCCACGGACATCAACACAGACCATGGCTGCTGCAGGGCACTCGTACTGCCAAGGCCCTAGGCCGCAGCCCAGGCTTGGACGTCACCATGGCAAGCAGGTCACCCACATCAGCCCACTTCTTGCCACCTTCACCTCTTTGGATCTGCATCTCTCCACAGGACATGAACCATTCTGCCTCTCTCGCTCATTCATACCCCCATCCTGTATTTGCTCACAATAATAGAGCCCGACCACCCATGTTGTCTTCTCCTGGTCCAGGGTGGAGAGCCCCAGGCCAGTGTGTGTATCTTTGTCTCCTGTTCAATCTCAATGGCACTGGCAGCCTCCTGTTGTCTCCCCCAAGCCCATCCCTAAAACTTGCTATTTAGGCAGTTCTGTGTAAAACCTTGCCTGTATCTATTTATCACGACATAAGTATTTTGTTATTTTTAAAGTCTATTTTGGATCACCAGAAATGTTCCCTAAATTTGTAAAAAGTCTAATGTTTTGATATGTTTTTGAAGTTTATACACACATGTGTGTATGTTTTTGACTGTGTGTATATACATGTATATCTATATACATACATACATACATACATACATACATATATATATATTGCTGGCTAGTCTTACGTCAACTTGACAAACTAGAGTTAAAGGAAGGAACCTCATTTGAGAAGATGCCTTCATAAGATCCAGCTGTAAGGTATTTTCTTAATTAGTAATTGATGGGGGAGGTCCCAGTTCATTGTCAGTGGTCCATCCCTGGGCTGGTGGTACTGGGTTCCATAAGAAAGAAGGCTGAGCAAGCCATGAAAAGCAAGCCATGGCCTCTGCTTCAGGTCCTGCCTCCAGGTTCCTGCCCTGTTGGAATTTCTGTTCTGACTTCCTTCGATGATGAACAACAATATGGAAGTGTAAGCTGAATAAACCCTTTGATTCCCAAGTTGCTTTTTGGTCATGGTGTTTCATTGCAGCAATAGAAACCCTAAGACATTCATGTATAGCTTTTTTTTATATATATAGCTGTGATGTTAATTGTTGCCAGCTCTTTTTAGTTTATTTACATTCTTCAAGTAGAAAGACTTTTAGAATGCACAGATTAGGAGAACATCTTGCCAAGCTGGTGTCTTCCAAAACAGAATTGCTAATGACCCAAACGTTTTCCAGGCTTGCGTTTGTGTACTTCTAACTGTGTTGTGACTTTCAGTTTTAAGTGAAGGCCACTAGACAGGCCTTAATGTGAATCCCAAGGAACATCTCTCTAATGAAAAAGTATTGACACTAGTAACCTAAGAAGCACCTCTATATAACAGTATGTTCTACTTTGTTTAGAAATATTTTTGTTTATACCTAAAAGACAAAATTAAACAGGAGATTTTTTTCTTACATTGAAACAAAATTTAAAATGTATTTCTGAGAAAAAATTAAGACAGCTTGATCATCCTGATATAAAGCTGTCAATCAAAATGATTATTCTGAAATGCTGAATACCAGTGGAAGCAACTAGAGTGTTTGGGCCATTGCTCAGCTTTCCACAGCATCCTAACCACAGCTCTTTAAATCTTTTGTCATCCACAGTTTTGGTCCTTTTCTAAAGAATTTATAGTCAAATTCATGAAAATTGACCTAGTAAGCAGCTTTTTTTTTCTTGTTAAGTGTGTTTTGTATTTTCCTTACAATACTTTGTAACTATTTTCTATTGGTATCCATAGAAATATGAGTTCTAAAAAAATAACCTGAGCAGTGTTCTTTTTAAAACATTTTTAGATTTATTTATTTTATTTTATTAATGTTGAGTGCATGTATGTATGCGCACCACCTGCATGCTTGGTGCCTGAGGATGACGGAAGAGAGTGTCAGATCCCTTAGAACTGGAGTTATGAATGGCTATGAGCCACCATGTGGGTACTGGGAACTCAGCTCAGGTCCTCTTCATGAGCAACAGCTGCTCTTAGCCATGTAACCATCTTTGCAGGCTCTAATCAGAATTCTTGGGATGCCACTTCACAGGACATACACAGTGGAATTTAAGAATGGCTCCAGGTATGGTTAGCCTCAGAGCTACTCCTCTACACCTCTTAGCTGTCTGAATTTGTTTAAAAAAGTCGGGGGTGATATCAGTACTGACTCTGTTATGGCATATTTGTTCACCCTGTGAAGATGTATTCGCTGTGATTGGTGTAATAAAAAGCTGAACAGCCAATAGCTAGGCAGAAGAGATAGGTGGGATTTCCAGGAAGAGAAAAGAGGAGGAGGAATCTAGGTGTGTAAGCAAAGCAAAGGGACATGGAGAGGAAACAGGAGGTGCAAGATGGAAGAGAAGTAAATCCACATGATAGAATGTAGATTAATAGAAATGGATTAATTTAGCCAGGTGGTAGTGGCACACGCCTTTAATCCCAGCACTCAGGAGGCAGAGCCAGGCGGATCTCTGTGAGTTCGAGGCCAGCCTGGGCTACAGAGTGAGCTCCAGAAAAGGTGCAAATCTACACAGAGTCTTACTATGTAGCTTTGACTGGCCTGATATTATAGGCATGAGCTAACCACGGGCTAACACAACCTGGTGTTCCCTGTGCAAGCAGCCTAACTCAGCTACGGACCACAGAGCCTCTGAGGTCTAACTGGTATTTCAATAGAGCCTCCTTGATATTCCTTAGTGCCATACCAATTCATTTCTGAGGGGTCCATCTCCCAAGTTCCCCTGAGTCTGTAACCTAACCCCAGGTCTGTTCACGTTGCACTCGAATCTGTAGTAGTTTTTAAAAAATGGGTCTTCCCTCTGACAGCCTGAGCTGGGCCCTCAAGTTCATTTACCCCAGGAACTTGGGCAACTCTCTGTGTCCTTTGATTCAGCTCAGAAGAGTTGAAAATATCCTAGGAGGACCAAGTATAGATCAAGTAGTCAACAAGGACTGTATGTAAATCAGATGTCAAAGGAGGGATGATGGGAAGGCCCATTGACTGCCACAGCCTCCGAGAAGCAAGAGTTTTTATCTGCATATGGAAAATCAATAATATGGCATGACCACTGGAAAAATAAAAGGAAACATCATTACCGTTTTTTTTTTTTACTCTAAAACCAGAAACCATATATAATAACTGTCTGTCATTGCCTGTGGTTTCTATTTTATTTGATTTATTGGAAATATTCTCAGATTGACACTTGCAATGTTAGGTATTCTGAACATCTTCTTGCTTTGTTTTTTCCCAACATTTTATTTGCTGGTCAAAGAGCTTTTTTAATAGAAGAAACATGACAAGGCAAGTGTACAGGGAAAGCCCATTTTGTTGTTAACAGCAGAAACAGATGAGCTAACAAGTCAAAAGACAGGTTTGCTGTCAAGTGAGGAGGTGGACGGTAGAACCCAAGCCTGGCATAGGCTAGATACAGAGACCCACCTATGTGTCAGGACTGATGGGTTACTCCCAGCACCACTGTGGATGTGATTCAGCTATCTATCTTCTGGCTTACATCACACTACTTGAGACTCAATGTCCTGAAAAGGAAAATCTGATTAGCTTACTGTGTACCATATGCCCATCCCAAAGAGGGTAAAACTTTGACCTATAGGGACAAGAAAGCTAGCCCACTAGGCCCATAAAGACTCTACTACAGTGAGGCAAATGATTCTATATAAGGCTGTCTAGGGCTGGGGTGCAGCTCCATGACAGAGCATTTGCATGGTGTATACAAAGTCTCAGGCTTGACTGCTAGCTTTGGGGGAGGGTGGGTATCAGAAGACAAATGGATATCTGTCTCTTGCTACCAGAAAAAAAAAGGTTCAAGGGGAGTGGGTACCCAAAAAGCAACTGTCTAGTAGGGAAATACAGATACTCCGCACCTTAGGCACAATGTAATTGTTCCATGCATTCCTTACCTATGAAAACTGGTTAAACGGCACTAGCAAGGGTACCTGGGAGATATCTAACATGGCAGCTTGTGAAAGAGCCATAGGGAGAAGATTAATTTTAGAACAGAAGTGGAAGATGCTACAATTGACTCACAATGAGACTGGAATCCTGAAAACATAGTAGGACTGTAAGAAAGGGAGACTGAGAGAGTCAGGATGAGGCTGCTGGAGGAGGGGGTCAGTTGTGTCGTCTTAAAATGGGAGGGATGAATGGGGCTATGATAAGAATAATAGACAGTCCATCTATAGTACAAGGGCTAGAGATGGTCCCATATGCTGAAATGACCCTCTGGAATGTCATACCTAGATTAGCCTCTTCTGCCAAGTCGATCTTTAAACCACCTTTCAACTCCTCAAACATCACGATCTGTACGAAGAAGAAAGTAAATCAGCCAGAAGATTCCAGTTCTTCATCTGAAGCCGAACAGAGTTCAAAGAAAGTGAAGTAGGAAGCAGGGAATATTGAGAAAATTCACCTCATTAATTCCAGGATGAAGCCAGGAGCCAGGCACATAGAGGGTTTCCTGGGGACCGACATCCCAGTATCGTCCTAGGATTTGTCCATTGATGAACATGACACCCTTTTCCCAGCCCTGAAAAGGATATGGAGGTTTCAGATTCTAACTTCTAGATGTAAAGACAGAAAACAAACAGACCCCTATCCCAAGGGCACACCAAATCTTAGCACAGGCCAAGATAGGATGGATCGACACTTGGGCCTTTTTGGGGAGGGTGCTCTTGAGTCTGTGCCACTGCCCTGCCTTGGAGGTGGCTCAGCATCAGGCCACAAGGAGGAATCTAATTTCCATCTCATTTCCCCAGGTCTGACTCAAGCCCGCAGAGGGGATGTACAATTACAATCCAATTATCATCAAAACACATCAGGCTTTTAAAACATAGCTCAAATTGTAGAATAGCAGAAGTGGTACCCAACGTGCCCTGGATGACATGCCTTGGACGGTGAGCCCATGCCAGTGGTACAAGTCTCTACATCTGGGGTTATGTGTGAGGACTAATGGGTTACACTCATTAAATCTCTGCTGCAGGGCTTGCACCAGCCAGTCTCACTGGCACACGCTACTCATGCCTCTGCTGTTTCTATTCACTTTCCTTGCCCTATCCTGATGGTCCTCAGAGAGAGAGAGAGACCTTCAGAATGGCCATAAAGTGGCTGTGACTTGGGGGAGCTTGGTTCCCTGCCACAGAACAAGGTTCATATACTGGGGAACTTTTATGAAGATTCTTTTGGGCCAGGGGCTGGTCACAAGAGCAGGAGAGAAATGGCACCAACCTGTGTTTTTATAAAGATGTCCTGTGGAGGATCTGCAACTCTCAAGTGACTCAGGAAAAAGGCAGGGCCCTGAACATGGCTTGTCACTATTTCCCAGGACTTTGGAAGTTTCCTAAGAGGGAGTCAAGAGCCAATGAGAAGTTATACTTTTCTTCTAACATGCCACCTGTGCCCTCTTCTATGAACCCTGGCACCCCACTCCTACTCTGGTACCAGCTATGTCCTGGGCATGCATGATACAGTAGTGATTAACCAGTGGACAACGAGACAGTCCTTTTTCTGCTCCCAGGCAGCTATGAAACTTGGCATCATTTCATTTAGTACTCTGGGTCTTGTTTTTTTTTTTTTCCTATATGAAAACCAAAAGCTTCATCTGGAGACCTCTGAGCATCCCTCCAGCTCTGTATGTTCACCACTTTGTGGTATGTTTTATCTTATTTTGTTTATCTGCAGTTCAGTGACTGAACTCGGGGCCTCACATGTGCTGGGCAAAATGCTCTATCGCTGAGATGTCATTCCACTCTTACCACCTTTGATCGGGTGAAGTTAAGGCACCTACTTTTGTGTGAATGCATTTCTCAGTTCCAGGCTGTAGATCTTAAAGTGTCTTAGTGGAGTCTTGTCCACATAGATGTCTCCAGTTAAACCTG
>CABHPH010150837.1:7173-40899 GCA_902168325.1 Peromyscus nudipes | reverse complement strand
AAGCAGCACTTTCTGCTATGAATCCACACGAGGTCTAAATTGCCCTGAAATAGAGACTCCCAGACCCACAGAAAGGGCTACTTTGGGGAACAACCAAAATAACCAACCATTATAAACTTAGTAAATTATCACCATAAAATCAGGGGACCAGTAACAACAATTAAAGGGGAGAATGAAGAATTGAGAAAGGCCAATGCATTAAAATGCTTGGTACCAACACTATGATTCCAGCTATAGGACCTGAGCCTGTGTGTGAAAAGGGAAAATATGTTGGACATCCTCTAGATACTGAACTCCTTATGAAAGTAATTACAGTAATGATGCCAACAACTGTGTTTACTTTTTCCTTTTAGTATGGAAAAAAAAAAACCCTTGCAGTAAAGAGGTGAAATAACTTGTGCAAGGGTAAGATGCTGAGACCACTATCCTTCTAGCATATGTCAACCCCAAGCACCCCATTCTTCCTCTTGCTTCAGTATCCATCTGCTGATGAAAAGTGTGGTAATAGACATTTATCCATCTGTATGAATTTAAGCTACGGCTTCTTCCTGGGTGTGTAAGATCAAACCAAAACAGAATTCACTGGTTAATAGATCTGAAGTTTCAACAAGCAGCTCCGGGAAGCATGTGCCAAACAGAGAGTTCAGAGCCCACTGCACTCTGCTCCAGCTGCCAGTCACAGTGATCTGGAGCTAGGGAGGGAGGGGAACACAGTTTTCTGATTTACAGCCAAGAAGCTGGACACCAGGCCGTGCTCTCTATCACAGAAAGCCCTTAATGCCGCAGGTCGGAAGGTACTCTCTGCCTGGAAGATATCATTATTGAATAAAAGGGGAGGGAGAGCAGAAAAAGGGCATTGAAGCCTAAACAAATAACATCAGCATGAAATCTTTAATGAGTGGCTCATCCAGGGCCGCCTACTCAAATCCAGAAGGTTAAGCAAAAGATGCCTTAAACCCAGTTTATACTGCAAATCAGCCATGAAGAAAAGTCAACACCACGTTAATCCCCATTTAATAATTCAGTATCAGGATGATAAAACATATTTCTTTCCTGGAGCACTTACACACAGAGCGAATAGCATGCCAACCAAGAAACACTCAGAAAAGGGGATCATTTTACCAACTCTACTAGGTGCGATGTGTAAGAAGTGGCAATTGACTCTTCCTGACCTCTGACTCATCTACCCCATCTCTTCTCCTTCCCTCTGACCTTTCTCCTGAGTAGGAAAAATCTAAGCTTTGACTCAGCACTACTGTAAGGTCACCAGTTCACACATAGGCCAGCCTACTGAAGACTCTTCAGTGGGCACAGGGCCATGGAGTCAGGAGACTCCTCCCTCATACCCTGTGGAAA
Source organism: Peromyscus nudipes (assembly GCA_902168325.1). Taxonomy (NCBI): domain Eukaryota; kingdom Metazoa; phylum Chordata; class Mammalia; order Rodentia; family Cricetidae; genus Peromyscus; species Peromyscus nudipes. The sequence goes on along the minus strand of CABHPH010150837.1, from coordinate 39,543 downwards.
GAGACACACAGCACTGTTAGTTTATCCCAGGCCAGCGCCTTCACTATACAGTGCCTGTCATCCATACAACCCTCAGGATGACATTCTGAGTTCCCACCAAAGCATTTTGGGCTGAGAGCTGCTAGATCCTGCCACCAACTAACATGTGAGCATAACCTCCAGTCTGATGCATGGCCTGTCATCTTAATTTCCCCTTGACCTTCTGCAAAGGTCATTCTTGCCACTAACATTCACCTTAGACATCTTCCACGTCCTCCTCAACCAACCCACGAGACAGTTTCTAACTCATCCTTCCTCCCTATCCAAGCTATGAGCTGACCCAGGTTAGGCGCTCTCGCCTCCTTTCTCCAGGGCCATCCTTGTCTCCTAAGTGCATGGAAAATCCAGTGTGAAAGTGCATCTTATCAGCTCTCCCCTGAGGAACAGCATCTGATGGGTGAAGCAAGTAGGAAGGCCCAAGGGTCAAGTTCATAACTGACCAAAAAGCAGCTGCAGCCTCTCCCCGAGGCTCCTCACTCTTCTGTGCCCCCCGTGACAGCTCCCCGGATTCCTTGGCAGTGCTTGCAAGTGCACAGAAGAGAAATTAAAAGCAAATTTGCATCACCTTTGCTCAGTGCTGGAGCGCTCAGTTTTAATTTGCATTTTATTTGCAGAGCACTTGCATATAATATTGTAGAAATGCCCAGAACTCTACCTCCCCCTCCTCATTCCACCTGCTTCTTTTCAGCTACGATTCCCAGGATGCCTGGGGACCCAGGTACATTACAGAGGGAGTTAGTACCTAGCAGAGCTCAAATGGAGAGATGCATGGTGGTCCTAGAGGACCAGAGAGTCTGAGCGGCAGCCTGAGGCAGTGTGCTCAGTGTCTAACGAGAAGGAGTCCAGATACCTGCTTTCCTTTCCATAAGAGAAAAATGTTCCTTACTGCCCACTGTGCAAATACACATGGTGCAGACTCAAAACCACCAGCTCTCAGGACCGGCTTAACACAATTCCAAACCTGTTGAGAAGCCACAGGAGCAGCCACATTGTGCCATCTGTGGAAACCCCTGGTGTGTCTTTTTAATATCCCTTCCCCTCTAAGCAACGAAGTTTCTCAGCTTTGGTTTTATTGGGCATCACTCCCACCTGCCTGCCGTCCCACCTGGCACATGCATGACTGAACACCCAACTCTCCACCCCACACAGCATTTGGTTCATCCCAAATCTAGTGCCAGTGCAAGTCAACAACCCCCAACACACACGCCCTTCCACCAGCATGATGCCATAACACACAATGATTTCTCCAAAACCTACCAGAAGGTAGCAGGCATCCCTACCTTATGAGAGTGTGACACACGATATTGTCATCTGCAAAGTTCATGCCTGAGGACCGTGCAATTGAGGTTTGGTTTTGTTTTTTGATTACAAAGCAAATCTCATAAGTCTTAAGTAAGTTTGTGACACCATACTTGGCTGCATTCGTAGCAAACTGGGCCACGTACATCCAATGGGCTGCAGGTTAGACTCTCCTGCAAGCTTGCATAAAAGACATGCATACAGGGGACAAAGAGGGGCAAGAAAACGCTGCTCTGTCACCACCCTGTTTACACAGACAAGCAGCTTCCAACCTGAGAGAATACGACCTTTAAGAGAAAAAAAAAAGTGAGAACACCTCGTGAAATATGTTCCTGCAGTGTTAAAAATGACAGCCGGGTTCCAAGACGAACTCAAAGAAGAAAACAAAGTCAGCACAGAGCAAGAGGAGGTGGACACAGAAGGGACATCCAGAAAATGAACACTTTGGCTGTTTTTCTTTGTTTTCAGCTACCACCAAGTGTTTCCTCTCTGGAAAGCGCTGACTTTCTCAGGATGAACTGCCTCTCGTAGACCACTGTAGAACCGAGATACTTCAGGGCACTCTTCCATCTCACTCATGACGGGGAAGCTGCATGTTTTGCTCCAGCACAGTGCAGTGACCTTCCTAGGACCATGCAAACTAACACTTGAAAAGTATGGACAACACAAATCGGGGTCTCCTGCTTCTTGCTTTCTGCCCCCACCCTTTGTACTGTGCAAGAAGATGTCCTGACACTCCCATTATGTTAGTAATGCCGACATTCCCATTCATTCTTCAGCCCTGTCCTCCTCACCAACTCTCTGCCCTGGACAGTGAGGCTCCACACCCTTGTCCTCAGCTTCCGTTCCCAAGCACCTGTATCTAATCAATTGCTTTCCACCTCACCTGTGCTTCGTGACAGTTGATGACATGACAGTTACAAAGTCATTTTTACATGCTCACTGTGTACTGAATTGCCCATTGACATTGGGAGAATCATTCCCGACCCCCATCCTAGTAAGAAGCAAGAGGAGATGGTTTCTCTTTCTCCGTGTAAGGAGTGGGTACCAGGGTTTGGAACTCCCTATAAATCCTCATGGTTTTGCTTCCCCCTTGGCTTCTAGGAGACTCTGAAGTAGGTTTTACCTGCTCTACTAAAATGATGCCGGTTAACCTACATTTTTTTCTTTTTTGGGGGGTGGATGCTTCTTACTCCGCATCTCCCCCCCCCCATCACTTGGCTACTGTGATTTTATTCTCTTTCCATCGTTTTACTGTACCTTTGTTCTTATAAATAGCCTCCAATCTTCTTTGAGATGCTATAATATAAATAATCATCATGAACCCCTCAAGACTTCTCAAGCCTTGAACAAAAAGACAATGCATAATTTCCACACATCTTGATCCCAACCCAGGAATGCTGAACTAGTGAGAAAATCCTTTTTGAGCCAAAATTACAACACAAAACAGAATTCCAAGATGCTCCCAAATGTGAAGGTGAATGTGGGACAGACTCCCAGTTCCTACACTTCCTCAGCCAGGATCCTCCCCTTTTGTGGCTCACAGTGGCATCTGACTTATTTCCAACATGCTGGAGCTGGGACTGCTCTGTAGCTGGCTGACCTTGTACCCACTGTGGTGCTTTGGGTTGTTCATGGATCCTTGTCAAAATTTACAAAAGTGTAAGATGGATGAGAAGTGGGAATGCATTCCTCAGCTGGAAGAGTGGCCAAGAAACCACAAACTGCTGGCCCTCCTGGGATCATGCTGGTCACGGACTTGGCTTCAGCAGTCCAATGACTTCTTCCTCTAGACATTGCTGGAGCCTGTAGGCAGCTATCCTTCACTCAGTCCACGGGCCCTCTGGGTCTCCAGGAGGAAGAGCATGATGGGAAGTGAGTGGATACTGGAGAGAAACGTAAGAGGTCGAAGTAGCATCAAGAAAGAAGCCACTTCACACATGCTCAGTCCTTTGTGGGATTTTCAGACCCTCGCTGAGCAAAGAATTATCTTTGGAAATCATCTTGCTCCTAGCTGTGGGACCTAGGATGGATTTCAAGGCAGTAGCAACAGAGCATAAAGCTTTCATAATCCTCTACATGGGTTGTTATGACTGATATATGTGCAAGCTTATCCCAGCTTGCAGGTTAGTTTCTCAAAAGCGAAACACATCACACTCTCCATCCAAAGTTCAGATTCTGGGCCTAGAGGGAGGAGAACATCACATTTTCATACACCAATTATATGCTGAGTTCTAGGGATGATGAGAACAGAGTTGAAGAATCCATGTTCTCGGGGCCACTCTGAAAACCCTCTTAATTTAACCTCTTCATGCCTTAGTGTCCTTGCCTATAAAGTGGGAACAATTAGGATGTTTTTGGTAGGTGTTGGGCTCAGGGCAAGTATCCTTATCCTCTCCCTTCCAAAACTGTCTATCCTCCAAGATTATTGTTCAACTTCAGAAAGAACACAATAACCATAAAAATTAGTTCAGTTACCTCTTCATTAATTTAAAAAAAAAAACAATACAACTTCTGTTTGGAGACCATCTCACATAGCATATGTCCCTGTAATCTTGATCATTATTATTGGCTTAGAAATTATTTATGGGTCTGTGCCTTATATTTCAATTCTTTTGACCCAAACAATTAAGAATTGACTCAACGTGGCTCATGCTCTTATGAGTACAGTACAAATCTTAGCATGTTATGGCCCTGCTTCAAATCTTTCAAAGTTCCCCACTTCATGATCCTTACATGAGACCCAAGGATCTACACAGCCTGGCACACCTGACCTTGGCACTTCATCACCTGTCTCTACCTCTGCCATCCAACAATGCCAAACTGGTCCTTTCCTTGTGTTGTTCTAGAATCCTGGAAGCTTCTTTCCCCCCTGACTGTCAGTTCTGCTCTGGCACCACATCTTCTAGATGTCACCAATGCTCTCTTCACCCTACCTGCCACAGTTGACTTCATGTGGCATTGATCACCTGCACATTGCTTTATCTCTACACAGGCCACTTCCCATTACACCTAGTGCCATGCCTTGTCTCTTGAGACCTTCAGAGTGTGGGCACTCTGAGAATAAGAAGTGTGTCTGGACTACTCTAGAGGAAAAGCAACTTGACACAACCCAAGGCCGGTGAGAGACCCTGTCTCGAAGACGACAGATAGTGCTCCTGAGGACAACATCCAAAGTTGTCCTTCTGACCTCCACATGCCTGTACACAAATGTCCACATGCATCTCACATGAGTACACTCCTCTTTCTCTGTCTCTGTCTCTGTTACTGTCTCTGTCTGTCTGTCTGTCTCTCTGTCTGTCTATCTCTCTGTCCGTCTCTCTCTCTCTCTCTCTCTCTCTCTCTCTCTCACACACACACACACACACACACACACACACACACACACATTTTTAAAAGATTACAAAGATAGGTCCTGAGGAAAGGATACCAGTTGGCCAAGAATAACCACCAAGAGCCATGGCAAAAGGAAACCAAAACCAACATGGCCTTCTAACCCAGAACTGCACAAAGGACAAAGTCCACCTTCTCCCTGGCTAGCCCTTGCTGGCACCTAATTACTACTAGCCTAGGCTCAACTAAATTCACATCCACTCATCAGACATCCTTCAGTCCTTCAAACCCTTTCACTGGCTCACTCCATCTTCAGACTGGAGTTAGCAGAATCTGCAGCTATTAACTTGATGTGGTGCTTGATCTTCTAAACATCCCCTCCCTTCAAATGGTCCCTGTGATAGAGACACCCCTCCTCCACTGATACTGAGCTTCACTGTACAACTGGTTCAGACAGCTGAATGTAAGTCAGTGTGAGTGTGTGGTTCAGTTTCTGTCATCTTCCATGCCAACGTGGCAAAGAGGTGACCGATCTAGCAGATATAGACTACACATGAATTCATCCAAAGCCTGGAGCTGAGTCCAGGTGATGCTGAAACAGGATCACCCCAGTCGACCCAGAGACCCATGAGAGGGAAAACAAATGCTTGCTCTTTCTAAGACCCTAATTTGCCTTAGCAAAAGCTGACCAATACACTCTTGTAAAAATGCTGAGCCCGCTGTCAGCATCCCTTCTTTCCCTTTATCTGAATCACATAATGATGAATCCTTCCCAAGCACAGTAGTGCAGCTGGGTCTCTGAATCTCCCCAAGGGTCCATCTGTGGCTCTCACACCAACGTGCATCTGGTGTACAGGGCCTGGTAGCGATCTGGCTGCCTTTGTCTGACTTCCCAGCAGCAACAGCATCGCCACTCTAGTGTTCATTGGAAGCTGGAAGAGTCACCTTCTTCTCTTCTCTGTACCCAAGCAGCATGTAGCCTGAGGTTGCCAGCAGGAGAGAAGGCTCAGCCCCAGCCCAGAGTTGCTGGCAGCTACTTCGCATGTCCTCTTGGGCAGAAGACAGATGCTGTGTCTGTGTATATGGATGGTGGTAATGAGAGAACCCCGTGGCTCCATGCAAGCCAACAGACAGCACTAGCACCACAGGCCAAACTCCCCTTCTCGTCCCATAACGGACAGTGGAACAAATGGGGAAAATTGTTCTGTTGACCAGCACAAGAGAGATGACCAGGGCGCCACTCTAGATGTGGCGAGAACATTAGAGGAAAGACCACGAAGAGAGGCCAAGAGTGTGAAGACAGAATTCCAACTTCCAGGTGAAAATCAATCTGGGTGACATCATTGGCCTTCATAACAATCCATCAAAACATCACCAAATCCAGGTTCCAAAAAAAAAGGCTTGAGTCTTATAAATATCTGCTATCTAGAGGTGCTGGATGACATCCAACAAGAATTCTGGATAGCCAAGGTACCAAATTGGGGAAGTAGGAAAGGGTGGCTGATTTGAACAAACCCATGGTGACAGAAGAAACTGAATTACTAGCTTCTAATGGGCCTGTACAACAGGGACAATGAGCAAAGGTCTCAGGACCTACTCCCTGAGGTCAGGCTATATGCCAAAGAAATTCTGGGTTACGTGCATGCATATACTGTACATCCACAGTCTTGAGATGCCAACTGATTCACCTATAACCTTCAGACCTCAATCCCTTTGTAACATCTGAGTTCCCGCTCAGCAGCCACATTGCCCCAGGTCAGATGGCTCAGACATTTCACACACAGCTCCAGGGAATTCCCATTCATAGAAGCCTGGCTCACAGGTGGAAGGACTGAGGAGTACTGTGAGTAGCACAAACCTCATTCAAAAATCTGTGTTTGAACTGGCCCTTAGACTCTGGGTGTCAATGAACACAGTCTCTGAACAGCAACATGTTTGACAGTTAACTTCTAACTGTGAAGACCACTGACCCTGCTTACAGAAGGGACCCTCTCCTCCCTCCTTGTTTCCACAAAGGCTGCATTGCAGAGGCGCTTGGGGAGGTCAAATATTCAGAGAAGAGATTCTAGAGTTTGCTCATCAAAGTAGGAGGGAAAAAAGAAAGAAAGGGAATGATACATGGAAGAGACAGTTTCTGTAAGAAATTATTAGTCCAAGTCTGATATTGATAAATAGATATGGTCATATTCACGGTACTTACAGTATGAAAGGCTGGTCTTTGGGCCACATATGAACACTACTGGGCTCCAAGGGATCCTGAGTCAATCTTGAGAAAACAAGATGTTGGAAGGAAAGCAAGATACCCTGGCAGGAGTTGAATACCCGACATACAAGCCCCATGGCCAAGTGTGCCTATTGTATCAGGTTTGCTAGCCACAAGTGGACAATGCAGTAAGAGTTACCACATAAAGAAAGCAAAACCGACGCCGGGCGGTGGTGGCGCACGCCTTTAATCCCAGCACTCGGGAGGCAGAGGCAGGCGGATCTCTGTGAGTTCGAGGCCAGCCTGGGCTACCAAGTGAGTTCTAGGAAAGGCGCAAAGCTACACAGAGAAACCCTGTCTCGAAAAAAACAAAAAAAAAAAAGAAAGAAAGAAAGAAAGAAAGCAAAACCGTTCTGAATGCAGCAGAGCTCTGCATGAGTTTTAAATTCAGTGTTGATGTGTGAGTCTGCAGCACGTGAGGAAGAGCCAAAGAAATCATGGGCACTAATACAAAATAGTAAGAGACACAATCCCTGTAATACAGTCTTTTAAATGGTATTCAGCACCTACATGGTGATTCAGCTTCGGGCAAAGTTGTATCATTGAGACCTTGTAACTGTTCTATAGAACAGACATCCACACCTATTTTACAGGTAATAGAGTGGAGGCTCAGAAAGATTAAATGACTTAATTAAAATCATACATCTAGTAGGAGACAATAGGAGGGTGGACTCGTGAGTTTTTATTCCTATGCACAATGTCTAAAAGTTAATGTTTTTGTTTAATTTTTGTTTTGCAGACAGGGTTTGTGATATAGCCCAGACTGGCCTCCAACTCTGGAACACAGCTCATTTTACTATGCCAACCTTTCCATTTAGAGACAGAATGTGATCCTGGGTAAACATCCTCATGGTTTCCATTTCAGGAGATGCTGGGGAGGGAACACATCATTTTGAGAGGTGAGCAGTTAATCCTGAAAGTACCTCCAGGGTCAGTGATAAGACTCAACGTCACTCTGGGTCACTATTCCCTCCCTCTCCATTTTGTTGACATGAATATTATTATAGATGTGGCTAAGAGAGGCTCACGAGACGTCTCATATTCTATTGTCCATTCCCTTGGAAAGGGGAGATGCTTATGGAAACCCTCCCTTTCCGCCTGGAGTCAACATTCCTTGGGTGATTGCAGGGGATCCCCCTCCCCACCCACCACCATTTGGAAGTGATTACCACTGAGATGCCCTGACAGAGTGAGTGATGCTGAGGGCTTGCTCCTGAATGCTGAGAGAAGAGCCTGCAGCACACTCCCCACCCCCCAGCCCTTGGCACGAACTGCTAGAGAGCTAGCCTGGAATCCCACTTGGATGCTGAGTTCCAAGGCTTGCTTTCCACTTTCTGATACATGGGATCAACTTTAATAACAAAAACCTGGCAAGGAAGGCACCTCTGCCTAGCTAGGACTCCCAGTGGCAAAACCGAGCAAGGCTTGGGGTGGGGGCTGCAGGGCAGACTGCCAGCTCCTTTGTTACCTCCCACTGGTGATGCAAGACGTAAGGGTACCCTGCAACCTTCCCCAGGTCTTCTGCCTCATGTCCAGTGACAGCAGCTGCTTTGTGTGTGTGTGTAGCAACTGTTTCCCCTTGTCCTTACAGACGCCCCTTACCCCTAGATGCATTCCACCAAACCGCTCTACGGATTGAACTGTGTGTTGTGCTTTGGGTGCTTAGGGAAACCTCCACTACCCGCATAGCTCTGCACAACTTCTACAAACAGGAATGCAAAAGCCACCAGGACCCTGGGAGTTCTGGATGAGCAAGGAAGAACAGCCATCCAAGAAAACCATCAGCTCCCGTGTCTAGAGTTAGTGAGCACAGCCTGACAAGCCAAGTCTCAGTAGTGTAACCTCTGTCCAAAAATAAAATCACTGCTTTGGAAGGTACCTGGAAGAAGGCATGCCCCCACCCCACTCTGTCAAAAATAAACCCAGAGATTGGAAAGGTAATTGTCCACCCACCCTAAACAGTCAGTTCCTGAAAGCTCCTTCATTAAACATTCACAACAATCTCATAGCACAAATATTCTTCCCATTGGCAGATGACCCAGGACCTCATGAACACAACACATTGCCAGCATTTTAGTGCAAGAAACAGTGGGTACTACTTGAATGTAAGTCTTGTGACTGGAGGCTGATGCTGCTTTCTTCATTTCACAGAGTCTTGAACTCCCTGGATTTTTGTCTTGCTATAGTAGCCTTGAAGTCAGAGGTGTGTGACACCCCACGAAAATTCACCCTAACCCTCCCTGGCTTGCTTTCTATTGCTTGGATAAACACCATGACCAAAAGCAATTTGGGAAGGAAAGAGTTTATTTGGTTCACACATTCTGATCCCTGTCTTGTGTTTGATGTTGCTCAGAGAGAGATTTCATTGCATTATCATCTCAATTTTTCACATGTAAATCAGGTGTGCTTACTACGACCCATAAAAGATCATCTGGTTATAAGTCATTCAAGTCTTCCGATAAATGGCTGGGAATATGTCCCCTCATTAAGCATCTGGGCTCTGGACAGTGGAAGTGACATTCTACAGTTTCCCACACCAGGTCTGAAATGACCAGCATCTATCTCCTGTCTCTTAGATCATTCCTGTTTGGAACCCAGCCTCCATATTAACAGCATGCCCAAGCAACCCTTCACACACAAAGTCACACATGGAAAGGAAGCCTGCCCACCCCTCAACTCCAGAAATCAAAGAATCCTTCACACACCATGCACACGTGGAAAGGAAGCATGTCCACCCCTCAACTCCAGAAGTCAAGCAACCCTTCACACACCAAGCACACGTGGAAAGGAAGCATGTCTGCTGTGGGATGGTCTGTATGTCAAACATGTTGCTTATTGGTCAATAAATAAAACACTGATTGGCCAGTGGTCAGGCAGGAAGAAGTATAGGCGGGACAAGGAGGAGAGAATTCTGGGAAGTGGAAGGCTGAGGAGACACTGCCAGCCGCCACCATGACAAACGGCATCCGGAAACTCTAGCTACACATGTCTACCCCTCAGCTCTCAGAAGTCAACAGCCCTGCCTTAGTTCCTAGGCAAGAGCCAGGAACCACATGCATGTGCCATCTTGGAAACAGATCTTCTCTTCCCCGTGGAGCCGTTGACAAGCCACCCTTGTTGAGCCCTGCCCAAATTGCAGATTTATTAACAAAATAAATAGCTGTGGTTGTTTTACATTTCTAGGTTGGTTTTCTATGTGACAATAACTAACAGGAATTCATACTGAGGTTTGTAATGCTGTGGGAAGCAAGTTGACGATATACACAGAAATTATCATTTTCAACCACAACTCTAGTTCACACAAACAGATGGAACAGGAAAAGTGGGTTCCCAGAACAAGCAGCATTCTAGTCTATCTTCTTGCTGTTCAGTGGCAGAAGGTCAGTCATGCCCAGCACACACAACCCATCCACCAGTCCAACCTGCACAAAACTGTAAGCATGGAGCCCACCGACAAAGTGAAAATAGAGAGTCCCACTGATAAGCACTAGTAAGACCTTCAAGAGAGGACTAGGGAAGGAAACCAAAGAGCTGGCCACACAGCTTCACTTCATGGCCCACCTGATTTACACTGTTGGGCTGTGTAGCCTCAACTACAGATAGGCTCATCTCCTCTGCAGCTCACCTTAGCCTGTCGGATAGCTTCATGTAGAAGCTCATGAGCTTCTAATGACACACCAGTCTCACAAGCCACACTTAGCAGTGAACAACCAACTCCATAGTCAATCACTCATGTGCAACCTCTCTCCTTCCTTTTTGTTTTTCTCTTCTTGTGTTATTATTGGGAAAGGGTATGCAAAGAGTTTAAGAAAAGCAATAAAGGGTGATTTGGGATCCCCGCCCCAGAACTGAAAACTTCAGGAAACTGTTGCAACCCTTGGGCCTGAAGGAGTAAGGGCAGGCAGTGGTCACTGGGACCCAAAGAGAGTGTAGAGTATGAATACAGATCCAGGATAGCAGCTCTGTCTTCCAGTACAAAGACAGAATCAGAAGGGAGGGGCCATGTGAATAAATACTACTCCCCTGATGAAGTGAAGCCAGAGAGCAGAGGTGCACTGAGGCAGGGCCCGTCAGCTAGTATCAGGCACATCTACCAGGGATGTGCTTTCTAAGAAGGGAGCTGAAAATCTCTCCTTTGGAATCATCGTCTTTCCATGAGTCCCTGAAGTTAAGCATCACCCTTGGCTGCCATCTCCACGCTGCCCTCGGAAGTCAGGACTGAGCTGAGCGGCTGTGGGGGTGGAGGGGAGAATGTAAAGGAATGTTAGCAGCAAACATAAAGAGGACGGCCAGCCAGCTGCCAAGCAAACATCTCCACAAAATGACACCTCCTTGAGAAATAACTACCGTCTTAGCCACAGGAGTGGGAGATGCCTTTGCTGAGGGGGCAGGGAGCAGTCTCCCGAGGGGAGATGGCCGAGGTTTCCCCAGGGCAAAGCAGTGAGCCTGGCCAAGTGAGCCCAGGAGACCCTTTCTGAAACCTGTTTCTATGAACCCATCTTCCCAAAATGCTTTGCGACAACTCAACGCACTCACTTTTGTGCCTCGGTCATCATGGGAGGTGACTTCCAGGTCTGTGGTGCTTTTCCTTTAGTCACCCTTTCCTGAAGGCCTGGCATCCTCAGGGAACCCTGTAGCAGACTGATGCCCTCCTACCCTGCCTTTCTGACCTACTTTCTCCCTGGCACCCCAGCTTCTCTTTCTCCGTGTTTTATTTCTGCAAGTTTCACCTACTTAAAGAAGGTATTTGCCAATATCCTTACTTGCCAATATCCTTACTTCCTCTCCTTTGCCTCTCATTCAGCAGATTCACTCTCTTCCCAGAGAGACTTGAGTTTCTAGACCCTCAAGTCTTCTGTGGTTCAGCATCTTCTCCCTTTAAGCAGTATTAATAGTCTCATTTCTGCAGTAGCCTAACATATCTTCACAATTTGAAAAAGCTACTCAGTTATTAGAGCAACAGACTAAGGGTACAGCTAACAGAGAAAAAAACATTGACATCCACTGTAGTTTAGAACCACAACAACCACAGGCAGTCCCTCTTCAGCCCGGCCAGAAGCCATGGCCAACAACACCCTGGCTGCTGGTAGCCTGGCTAATCCTTTCTCTGTCACTTATCTCCAAGCTTAGGTGACACTCAGAGACCCTGTCCAAGAAAGGACAGCCTGCAGCCCCTCCTTTGTCTCTTTGGTCATGTCTTGATGGACATGTCTCATCAGTTAATTCTGCTCCCCCTACCCAGGTCTGCTTCTTCTGTCTTTCCTTTCTGTCTTAAGCTCTACCTCTCCCTAGTTACTGAGACCCACATGAGAGATATGAGGCCATACAACAATCCCCCTCACCCTCCTCTGGGCTGGCCCCACCCACCTTCCCCAAATTCCCCTGTCCCAGCATCTCTGCTAACCGAGGGTGCTGTAGACAAAGTGTTTCCTTTCATCTCCACCCACTCCAACCTTGGTGAAAAGCCCTGGGGACAGCAGAGCAGGAACTTCAGAAATCCTGAGCACAGCTTTGTACTTTGAATACGGGCTTTGAAGTACGTGCTAACAGCAGTAATTGGCATTACGGAAGGTTAGAAAAAATTGCTCATAGGGAAAGAGCCAACAACGTGAAAATTATCCAAGTCGTGTTGTATTTGGCCCTTAATCCAATACTTGAAAAGTAAATCCTTGTCACCCTGACTCCTCGTTGGTCTGCAACTCAGCACAGGGTTCCGCACAATCCTACATTTCACAATCGTGAACACTTGCCCCCTGTAGCCAGTAAGAGACACCTCAAAGCTATTATGGTGACACCAGAAGGGTTTGAAGAGGCTGATCCACTCCTGACAAAGACGATCAATAACTCCCCTCTTCTAGAAGTTGGATGCCAGCAGCTGGGAGCTGACCCTCACCAGGGTGTCACCCACAAAAGTGATGGAGAACACCCCTCTCGGCCACATGGGTTCTAAATCAAGGTTCTAATAAGCTCTGCTAGCCTAAGATTCAGGAGACTGACAAGAGAGACCGTGAGGCTGTCCTCCCGGGGGCCTCTTGTAGAGTGCCAAAGTCAGGGTCAGAACTTGGTGAAGTCATCCTCCTCGCCCACACTCTATGTTACATGGAGAATACAGGGGATACTCCATCCCTGGCAGGAAGAAGGCTTTCCTCTCAGAATGTGAGGCATAAGTGTTGGTGTCTTGTATATGTGTATGTAAGTAGAAGGAGGCACCCATAGCACTGAGACAGGAGGACCCTGAGCTATGGAGGGGCTACACACTACGTCCCCTTCCCAGCCCTGAGAACTCATGCTGTGAGCTGATGGTGGGAAAGTGGATGAAGGAACAACAGAGAGCCTGGGAGCCCAGCATTGATACCTCAGGGCACAGGGACAGAGCACAACACCCAACTTCATGGGGGCCATCAATGTTCCACCTCAGAGATGTGCAGTCCTGGGATCCCAATATCAAACAACCCCTTGGTCCCTACGCTAGGGGCCTCGCAGCGTGCATCTGTAGCTGGAGGACCTTTGGGTCCTTCCAGCTACTCTATTAGTGCAGATCACTGGAAGGGGGTGCTGGGCAGGAGAGAGGAGCAAGGGAGTTTACTTGCTGACTGGGGCTGTCAGGCTGAGGTCCATATCAAAGCTTTGAGCCAGAGTTGGAGACTTCACAGTTACTCTCTACTTGTTCATATGAACATGCCAGTTGAGTCCCGGGTGTCCTCCGAGTCACACACAGGGAGTATCGGTGGAGCCAGACGTGCCTACATTTTCACAGGATAGGAGAACATGGAAGGCAGACAATGGGGTGTCTGAAGGAAGCCCAGATCCTGTCATTCTTCTCATCAGCCGCTCCCCACCTGGCTCCCAGTGGGCACACAACCTAGGTGGGGTCTCTGCTCCCTGTGGAACTGTGGTTTGCCGTCCAGCATGTGTACTGTACTGCTCAGGAGTGAGGATGAGTTTAGTAAAAAAATAAAAGAAGAAAAAAACTGGACCAAGTGCCTTGAATAAGATTACTTATGGCTCCCATTGATAGTTGTAAATCGCTTAAGAAAGTGGTAAGCGTTCCTTCTTATGTTTGTAAATGTGACCCTCAATATAGCACCTGATGTATGCATCATGCATGCTGAGCCCTTGACCGTGTGGGCTGTCCTGTTCACCTGAGGACTGCTCTGAACTTGTGGGACCCTGCCAGAGTAATAGTGCAAAATGAAATTTCACAGACTTCCAATTCTATATTTTGTGTACCTATGTATATGTAAGTCACATTATGCAGGCCCATGTGCATACAGGTGTGCATGCATAAGCACGTACGTCCATATGGAAGCAAGACGCCATCTTTGAGGGTTGTTCCTCAGGAGCCTTCCACATTGCTTATTGAAACAGGATCTCTCATTGGTCTAGAATTCACCAAGTAGGCTAGGCTAGCTCATATCTGCCTCTGTCTCCAAAGCACTTGAATCACAGGCATTTGTCACCACGCTCAGCGTTTTTCCTTTGCCGCTTGTTGTTGTTGTTGTTGTTGTTGTTTTGTTGTGTTGTGTTGTGTTGTTTCTTCAGGTGAGTTCAGAGAACTGATCTCAAGCACTCATGTTTGCAAGGGAAGTACGTTATCAGTTGAGCCATCATCTCCCCAGGTCCCATTTGAGGTTGTGCCCCACGTTGTATGTTTGTGTGGTATGCAAGCATGTGTGTACACATGTTTGTGTGGGGAGAGGAACGCGTGTATAGGGAGGAGTGAATGTGCCTATGGAGAGCCGAGATTGATTCTGACAATCTCCCTCGATGGCTCCTCTACACCTCATTCTTTAAGGCATGGTCTCTGAGGATTCCGTCTCCACAAGCACTGGACATGCAGGTGGCTGCCACATCCACCCAGCATCTTCGTGGGTTCAGAGTACCTGAATCCCAGCCCTTGTATGGGAGTTGGGGGCACTTTCGCTACTGACATTTTCCCAGTCCCCAATTCTGTTTTGTTTTTTTTTAATTCCAGAGCAATCAATGAACCACAAAAACAATTAATACCCCCGCTACTTTTACTGTGGTCACTGATAGGCAATAACACCTTGAAAATTTTTAGAAGATAAAGAGGCCCGGGGGGCAGCAGTGAGTGTGGACAGCTTTCATTCTGAATGTGCCTTTCCTTACATAAGTTAGGGTCTTCAACATCAGAATAAGAGGAACTTAGAAACTACATGTTAATACAAAATACAAAGAATGATGAGCAGGTCTGCCCATCAGAGCATTTCGGATCCATGAGCCGGAGCTTTGACCTTGTGAGAGAAAGCTAAAACCACTCTGGGTTCCACTGGGTACCACGGTAACACAGCCCCAAACATGAAGCATGATCACAGAAGAGGGTAAAATCCTGCTGAGTAGGGCTGTGGGCCTAGAAGATTTCTGCAAACTATTATCTAATTTGATCCCCCTCGTTGCATTGCAGGGGGATTTAAAACACATCACCTCCAGCTGAAATGGGTTCTGGTAAATTTCTTGAGAGCTCTCTCGGATCTCACGTCATCCTCTGGGTTCAGGTTCAAGGCTACATTAATGACCCACCATTTTTCCACTGGGTAATTCACTCTCTGGCAACCTATTTTATTTATGCTACATAAATTCAGGAAGCAATTAATAGTTGCCACAAAAGCAACGTGATTCGGAGTGTTTTTCTCAATAAAACTTTGAAGCAAGGCACTTCTCTTTCCCCCAAGGCAGAGAAGGAAGCGAAATGCTTGGGAGAGTACTAAATCACTGTGTTATGTGCCCTGTCTTCCTCCTGCTGGCTGGAGAGAAGCAGAAATAGCTTCCTGCCTTTTTCTCTTAGCACCACGGTGGAAACTCCTTTGCAAAGGAGCCATCTGTTACTGACAGTGGTCCGCGCTACCCTTTTGACACCCTGTTCACCTTAGGGTTCTGTTCAGGCAAAAAAATAATTTAAAAATAACACCATAAAAATCAAGAACAATTTATCCATTAACCAAAACCAAATTATCTAACTGAAGGAAAAAAAGAAGAAAGATTTCTTTTTTTTTTTTTTATACTGAAGAGCCCACCGCCAGGTAGGCAAGGGACTTGACCCATGGCAGAAAGTGGCCTTGTCTGACCCAGCACAGGACAGCACAGGTCACAGAGGTCAGAGAGAAGCCAGGATACAAACCATCAGCTGACTCTGGGTTTGAGGGAGCTGTAAGAAGTGCCGCCCTGATTCTCCCAGCTTTCCAAGTCTCTTGCGCCTTCACCCTCTACATTCACTGTCCTGCCTGGACTGATGATGAAGCCATGAGGAGAAAAGCTTAGGGGCCAGGGTTGGAGAGAAGAAATAGAGAAAAAGCATGGAGTGCTGGTGGCATTGGTGGGCCCCCCTGAGCACTTCCATATGAAATGTCTCCAGACTTCATGGGAAAACACCTCCTCTCTAGTTAAACCTGCTCCTTGGGTTTTCCGTTATTTGGAGCTGAAAATGTTTCACCTGAGATTCTTATCTCTGTATCCTCCCCTTCTTCCCACCCACCCTCCTTCTCCTCCTTGTCTGTTCCTGCCCCTCCCTTCTTCCATATATCCATATATATGGAAGAATATATATATATATAAGATCATATATGTGTGCATGTATATATGTATATATGTGTGTATGTGTATATGTATATGTATCCTCACACCCACTGGACCCAGAGCAGGAAGTACAGGAAATCCAACACGATAAAGGATATCCTCAGCCTTGGCTGGGGGATGGCTCAGCTGGTAAGGTACTTGCTGCGCAAGCATGCGGAACTGAGCTCAGATCCCTACATGAAAGCCAGCTATGGTAATACTGGGGAGGCAGACATGGGCGGATTCCAGAGCCAACCAGTATAGTGAGATAGCCAGTCAGTGACCTCTGGGTTCAGTAAAACACACTGGGTGTGAGGGAGAGAGAGACAAGACAGAGAGAGAGAGAGAGAGAGAGAGAGAGAGAGAGAGAGAGAGAACAATAGAGTAAGACAAGTTGACGTTGACCTCTGGCTTCTGCATGCACATACACGTGCTAGTACCACACAGAAAAATAAATAAATGATGAAAAAGAATGTCAACCTCGAACCTCATTAAAAATTCAAAAGCCATCTAGTTTTCCCTAAAACCTAGAATGGTCTCTAAGTTCTACTATTTAAATTCTTAAGAAATCCCATCTTTGCAATGTTTATAAAACACACACAATCATGAGAAAGAATCAGGTACGACAGCAAAGATCTGAAAATGCATAAAACTGAAAAAAATGAAAGGCTTTTAAAATTAATAGATACAGAAAAGTACAGTGATACAGACAATATTTTATAAATTAATAATAAATTTTATCACTATAAAGAGGGGATTTTGCTTATAGGGGCAAAAGTATGTGTGGATACCCTAAAAACAGTTACATGTGGGACCATCATTATCAAAACCTCACAAGGAGATATAAAAACGGATTTAAATAAATGGAGAGACATGTTCCTAGAGAGATTAGCTTACTAAAGCATTCCTCTCTCAAAGCTTAAGATAATTCCAGTCAAAATTCCAATCATATTACTTCTCTAACTTGACAGAATGAATTTTAAAAAACACAATATGAATGAATTGGGAAGATACAAAAAAAAAAAAACTATGGCGATGAATCCTTACTCGGTCCAGGTAGTAAAATATAAATGATACAGAGGCGGAACTAAAAATAGTGTGGCTCTGTCAACACTGATCATCAATGGCATGAGTTAAGTAGCTCTGAAATTTCCCTGAGGAGAAGAGAGTTCAACGTAAGATAAGAAACGCAATAGAGATAGGTTGAGGGGCAAAAGATGTCAAGAAATTCCATTTTGAGGGACAGCAAGGTAACTTCCTCACTTGAATATATACAGTCATAATTCTAAACATGTGGAACAATCAAACGAAAGAAGCAAAGTCTCAGAAATAAGACTAAGCTACAGGAGATCAGGAGCTCTGGAGATGGCTCAGGGGGTAAAGTGCTGGCCACATAAACATGAAGACTTGAGTTTGGGTTCTGAGTGAAGGCCACCATCTGTGGAATGTGGCTGAAACCTTAGCATTAGAGGAGCAGAGACAGGAGGATCACGGGGGCTCACTGGCCAGCCAACCCAGCCCAAACAGCAAGCTTCAACACCAGACAGAGACTCTATCTCAAAAACGTAAGGTGGAGAAACAATTGAGGAAGGAAATCCTGACATCAGCTTCTGGCTTACATACACATCTGCAGATGAGGACACCAGCATACACAGACATATGCCACACACACACACACACACACACACACACACACACACAAACATGCATGCACATATAGCTGCAGGAAGCCAAGGCTCTATCACATAGGGAACTGTATCTGCATGTCTATCTATATCTCACTATTATTTCCAGTGCTTGGCACAAACAAGAAATTCAGACTGTATTTCTGATGTTTTTATTGGCTTTAGGGTAGCATACAAAGCAAAGAGTTTCATTACAGCATCTTCACATGTGTATGCCATTACACTGTGTTCTCACTAACTGCTCTCCTACACTGCCCTCCACCAGACCTCCCTTTGGTTGGGTCCCTTGCTTCCCACAGAAAGTCCCTGCTTCTGCTTTCCTGTCACATATTCTCTGTCACCCTGTCTTTCCCACCCTCTCTCAAGATCTCCCCCCATTATGATCTCTTTTATGACGGTTATGTGACCTACACACACGTATAGACACATGCACAATATATGTTTGTTTACTAAAAACTGACACATAATTCATGGAAGAAAAGAAAGGGGCATCTAATTATAAAAGAAAATGTATACCTATGATAAAAAAAATCACAAAGTAAATGGAAAACTGGTTTGAAAACTTTCAATATATACAATAAAGGGTTTGTTCACATACACAAATGGAGGCAAATAAACACCAGTCTATAAAAGAAGCAAAATACAAAGCAGACATGTACACATTGGCAACAAGCATTTGAAAAACGATTCAAACTATTCAAAAACATATAATGTAAGAATGGAATTTAACACCATTGAACCAGCAAGGTTTGTAAGTAAAAAGTGGTAGATAGAAAAGTGAAAATATCACACATACCTATTACAGCAGCCACTATCAACAACACTGATAACGCCAGAGGCTGTTGAGCACAGTCATTGCTGGAGGGAATGCAAAACAATACAGCCTTCCTCTCAGGAAGACAGATTCTTGCAGAACTAAACAAGTCTTTCCACATGACCCAGCAGTCACGGTCCTTAGTACCGACCCACAGGAACAAAGTTCTGTGTCCACACAAAAACTACAAGTTTAGAGCAACTTATTCACAACTGGCAAAACTTGGAAGCAACGAAGTGTCCTCTGGAAAGGATGGAGTTGGGGGGTTAGTTTGGGTTGGTTTGTTGCTTTGGGTTTTTTGTTTTTGTTGTTTGTTTGTGCAATGAAAACAAGTGAGCTGTCAAGCCATAAAAGGCATGGAGGAAGCCTCATATTACTAGCTGAAGAGGTCAGTATGAAGAGGCCACATACCTCGATCCCACCTGCCCAACGTTCTAGAAAAGGGGATAGTTGAAGGGCTGCCTTCCATTCTGCCCCCCCCATGCTCCTGTCCCCCTCTGCATGGTGTTCTTCATTTCCAAGAGGTTAAGAGGAGGAAGACATGCAGAGGCACACCACCGAGGACTCTAGGACAGTGAACAGCCTGGTATGATACTGTGACTGTGGGTACATGCCATCATACCACTGCATAGAACACCAAGAGAAAAACCTTAGTATCAACTACAGACCCCAGGACAATGACAGGTTGAGGTAGGTTCATCAGCTATAACATGTGTGACACTCTGGAGGGAAATGATGGGTAATGATGGTAATGGGAGAGGCCAAGTATATGCAGAGACAAGAGAAATCTCCGCATGGTCAGTTCACTGTGATTGTGAGCTTGAAAGTGCTCTAAACAGTTACGGCTAATGGAGGAAAGATGGAAAGAGCCGCCTGCCTTCTTATGCTGCTGATGGGAGGGGTATAAACTCCTAGAAGCTTCCGAGAAAGTAACTTAGAAAGAGATGGAACTTCTCAAAACATAAATGTGTATGGTACAATAATGAGTAGAATCCAAACTATGACAAAAATAAGTATATAAAATATTACACAACCATGAAAAATGGCACAGTCACTTAGAAGAGACTTTGACAATTTCTTATAAAACTAAATATATTCTCTTCATACAATCCAGCAATCATGTTCTTTGGTATTTAACCAAAGAACTGAAAACTTGTCCACACAAAACAAGATGTTTGAAGGCCACCTAAGTGTTACTTAGTAGTGTCAGTGGTTAAATTATGCTATGACCAAATTCCATAACCATTCAAGTCAAACTTTCAAAGACTGGTGACATGTTCACAGCATAATGCTAAGTGGAAACAGACGTTTGTGAGACTGTGTATGCACCACGACTAAACATACGAAAAGCAGACAAGGAAAAAGATGCAAAAATGTGCCAGGCGGTGGTGGCGCACGCCTTTAATCTCAGCACTGGGGAGGCAGAGGCAGGCGGATCTCTGTGAGTTCGAGGCCAGCCTGGTCTACAGGACAGCCAGGGCTGTTACACAGAGAAACCCTATCTCAAAAATAAATAAATAAAAATAAATAAATAAATAAATATACCCCTAAGAATAAGTGGAGGAAAAGACCAGAAATACAGCAAGCTACAAGAAGGTAATCCATGAATAACGGGGTCAGAGGTGACATCATTCACTTTCTTTGTGTTTTTATTATCTTCCAGTAAATAATGTAGCATTCAACCACACAGCCCTTCTTTGACATGCTAAGGTCTTAAGCACAGACGAGTGTCATTTTCAGCTAAGACACTGAGTCCAAGTTCAGTAATAGGCGCTGCCGCCCATTTGTTTTCTCTGACAGTCAAGAGCCAGGATGAGGACAGACTGTGTGTAGACGAAGCCTTCCAAGACTGCTAATGAGTAAGGGGTACCTTTCAGGTGGTGACAGTCACATTCTAAAATGAAAACCAAGGTGAAAGTCACCCAGCTCTGAATATGTTAAAAGTCTACTGAGCTGTCTGTACAATTCAATAAAAGAGTGACTCTTGGGGCATGTGAGTTACATCTTAATAAAACTTTTTAAAATAAGTCATATGATTCAATTCCTCTCTCCGTGTAGTAGTGTCTTTCCTCCCAGGTTTTCTCTTTCATGCCAAAG
Source organism: Peromyscus nudipes (assembly GCA_902168325.1). Taxonomy (NCBI): domain Eukaryota; kingdom Metazoa; phylum Chordata; class Mammalia; order Rodentia; family Cricetidae; genus Peromyscus; species Peromyscus nudipes. The sequence goes on along the minus strand of CABHPH010150837.1, from coordinate 18,440 downwards.
CTAACTTCCAGAATCAGCTTTATAATACTGCTATCGGGTCAGTCATCAAGTGCCCACTGTGCCTTACCTCCTATCATACATGACTGGCTCAAATGAACAAAGACCTGAAACTAAGGGAACTCTCACCAGAAAATATGAGTAAGTCTTCATGACTTTGATAATGACTTATTGGATATTAAAGAAAAGAGTCAGGAGGCACAGGATGGATTTAGAGGGAGGAAGAGAGGGAAAAGAAAAAGAATAGGGAGAAAAAGGGAGGAAAGAGAGAGGGAGGGAGGGAGGGAGGGAGGGAGGAAAAGAAGGAAGGAAGGAAGGAAGGAAGGAAAGAAAGAAAGAAAGAAAGAAAGAAAGAAAGAAAGAAAGAAAGAAGGAAGGAAGAAAGAGAGAGATGACATCCTCAAATATACAATCAAGAAAATGAAAATTAATCTACAGAATGAGGTAAAATTTTTACAAGTCATAGAACTAATAAGGGCCTGGTATCCAGAAATAGAAATAACTCTTGTAATTCAAACACAAAAATAGAAAGTATAAGCCCTACTCAATTAAAAGCTAAGCAAAGAAGTTAAATAGGCATCTCTTCAAGGATGACACACTGATGAGAGTATGAAAGGACGCTCAACATCATTAGTCATTAGAGAGATACTAATCAAAACCACAAAGGGAACTGCCTCATACATGCTAGGATGGCAATAATCCAAGAAAGGAGAAAGTGTTGGTGACGACATGGAGAAAGCCTTGTATTCTGTTGGTAAAAGGACAAAAGCCGTGCAGATGCTACAGAAAACACTGTGATCACCCCAGAAAGCTAAGCATTGAATCGTCAAACCACCAAATAGCCCCACTCTACTCAACAGGACACAAACCAATTCCACTGGACCCAACAGGGCTGGAAAAAAAGTGTTTAAACAGAATATGTACATAGCTGAACACAGCAGCATTGCACATAGTAATAAAACAATGGAAGTAATCTAAATGTTCATCAGGGGATGGGTGATCAAATATGGCACAGAGAGAGGAGCTATTATTCAATTATAAATATATACAGCCATGCTCACTACAACAGCCTTCAAGACACCGTACTAAGTGAAAGAAGCCACACTTGAAAACCACCACTGTAAGATTCAATTGACATAAACGACCTAGAATAGACAAATCTGCAGAAACAGAAGCAGAGAGGGTTTGTCTGAGGCTAAGATGGAAGGAGAAATCAGAGGGGCTGATTAATGAGCACAAGATTGCCTGCAAGGATGATTGGATATTCTGGAATTAGATCACAGTGATGGTTACACAAAATTATGAGTATATTCAACACCACTGAGTTTTACATTTTAAAATAGCTAAAATGGTAAAGCATGGGGTCTTGCTATGTATCCTTGGCTGGTGTGAAACACACTATACAGACCAGGCTGGCTTTAACACTGCAGCAATCCTCCTGCCTCTGCCTCCCAAGTTGCTAAGATTATAGGTGTACACCACCATGCCCAGGTTCATAACATGTGCCTTTTACCTCAATACTCAGAACAGAAAGACCCCGCCATGGTTCTTCATTTAGGCTTTTAATGGTCTTGCTCCCACCTCATCTCTGATTTTTCATTTCATTTTTTATTATGTTCAAACCCAGTGTGCTCTTGTTCTTCCCATTGTATCCAAACCCAACCTGTTAATCCCAAAGTCCATTTGTTCCAAATGTCCTTCTTGTTGCCTAGAACACCTCCCTTAACCCTCTATCTTGGAATATAATGGGATCCAACCAAGCCAGGTTCTGTTGCCAGGCCAGGCCACTATTGACTAGTTGTCGTCTTCTCCAAACTTGAAATGGGCGATCATATTTAATCAATAAATGTATGCACTAAATTTCTAGTTCTTGCTAGAGTGATAACACTAGCAAGTCTACCTTATAGAGTAGTTCTGATACTAAAGCATAAAATAGGTATGCCTGGGGCTGTAGCTCAGTGGTATAGCACTTGCCTAGTATACATGAGGATCCAGGTTCAATCCCAAAGCATCAAATGTACATAACATCATGGTATCATCTACACAGTGTCCCCAAGCTTCCAGAATGTCATCTTTTTCTTTCTTACTTCTGATGATGGAGAAAAATCCACCCACATTATTTCCTAAATTTTTCTGACCACAATAGCTTAACAATCACCAATAAAGGGGAAAGATAGCTCATGGCATGAGAAAAGGAAGCCAGTGGCTGGTGCACTGAATGTATTTGGTAGATTTTACCAAATGGATATTGAATAAGGGGAATGATTACTTAGCAGGCCCTGAGTGCTTAGACAGACCACGGCAGAAGTAGATGAGCGGAGACTGGTCAGCATGAGAAGACTAACGCCCACCAGGGGCTGAACATGAGAACTTTATGAAGGCCTAGACCACACACCTGAACCCAAGGCTCCAGTCACGCCTCATTCCACAAGCCCAAGACCAGTCCTCTACCCGGAAGAGAGGCCCAGCCCTCGACTTGATTCCTAATGAGAAGTAAACCCCTATAAGACCGGAGAGTCTTTGCGCATCCACAGTGCATTTTGGCCATGAGTCTCAAAGCACTGACAAAAGGCGCCACAAGTGAAATTACTGATTGAATACATCCAGACACAGAGCAATCCTTGTGTCAATGTTGACACAGCGGCTCTATACCGTCCGGCTCTGGGAGGGCCGGCGGAAAGCAAAACCACCAGAAATGTTGGGGAGAAAAGAGTGCCGTGGCTGCAGAACAGTAGAGCCTCAGAATCACAAAATAGAGGTAAATACAAAACAATTGCTTTTAACCCTAAAGGTACATATCTCTCTAGAGTCTACAAACCATTAACCAGACTGCATCATTCCTCACCAATCTCTTGCCAACCCTATAAGAGACATAATGTGTCTCTTTTTCACAAAGAAACTGAATTTCAAAGAATGTCTCAACTCTTGTTTTCCTGATGCCAGATCCAGAGATCTTCTGACATCAACATCAGTTGCACCAGCAGTCTCTCTTGTACTAACTATAGTAGACAGCAAGCAAATATTTGCTAGAAGAAGGATTTTTGATACCTTCTGTTCTGGTGTTACAGCAAAAGACTCACCCTAAGCTGAAAGGTGAGGTCTCAGAGTCATCCCAGGAGCCCCTACCCACTGCCTAGCTGCAGAGAACCATCACATCTTCATCTCTAAAATCCTCTAAGGCCACTGAATGGCTCAGACTCGACCAGAGGAAGCACAACTCACTAGGTTCTTAATCCCAATATAATGTCAGTTTCAAAAATAGTATTCACCCCAAGGTCCTCTTCTTGACCATAATTCTCTAATTATTAAAAAAAAAAATCTGACCTCCAGATCAATATAATCATGGATTCTCCTTTCCTTAACCAATCTTAGATTACATGATAGTTAGGGAAAGGAACTAAAATTCGCAACTAAAGCTATTCTCTTTTTATCCGTTTCCTTTTTGTATTTTGTAGCAACTGATAACTGGACATGGACAGGCATGCCTGTCTCCCCTACACAATTCACGTTAGCTCTCTATTTAGAATGTGCATACATTCCTTCCAACACAGCCTGTCCACAAGCTACCCAGTGCCCCCAAGATGAGGATTATCTGTGACAACCCAGTGGTCCTTGGATAAGAGAGAATGGAGCATCCTCTTTCCTCAGTTAATTACCATTTCTTGCCTGTGCATTTGATTTCAATAAAGTCTCTCTAATTACTTCAAATATCACTGTGCCTCCCTCCTCCCCTTTCTCCTACGCCCCTCTTTCTCTTTGAGAGCCTGAGACTGATGAGCTCAAACACACCGGCAAGCCTCAGGCATCTGCCGTGACGAGCAAAGGCTTCTCAAAGTTAATAAGCCAGGAGAGTTAATAAACCAGACTTCCCAAAGTTAATAAACCCGGAAAACACAATTATTGCTATTTTTACTATTATTAAAAGGTTGTCATTATCAGTGTTGTTGTTATTCTCGGCCTTATCTGCCGCTATCCCAAGACCCTCCCCCATGGCTGCCTGCCTCCCCCTCCTCTCCCACCCTTACCAGTGGCGGTAATAATATGTGAGTAATCCCAGAGGGACTCCCCAGCACTGCCCTGTTGTAGGAAGCAATATTGGAGCTCATGCAGCCCCTGGTCCCTTCAGGCTCAGCTTTGCCCTTTTATATTACATACTGTTCAGTCAAATCCATCACTGGCCTCCTAGCTCTTTCCAATAGGCTGGAGGAGGCTGGGTGGAAACGATGATTAAAGCAGCCAAGGGGAAGAGGAGGGGGAGCAGGTGGATGAGATGGGAGGGAGGATATTTGGGGTTTGGACATGCCCGAGCTGTCAGAGAGTCTGATTTCCATGCGATAGCATCTGAGGCTCAGTATTTCTCTGCACCTCTAGGCAAGGTGTGGTTCTCTCAGGGGCAGCTGGGATATCTGCGAATCGGGATAATAAAAAACATAACTGTTTTCCCGATGCCTGGCGAGCGTGCTTCTCTCCCGTACATTTACTCTCTCTTTGAAGGACCCACTCCATCCGTGGAGATGGGGGCTTTTAGAATTGGTCAATGTTAGGAAATGTGGGAGGGAGAACCAGATAGCAGGAAGCCTTTATGTTTCATCAAGGCCAAATTCTTGCTTTATGCATGGAGAAACTAAAGACCAATGAGGTGAAGACACCAGACTACCTAGGTTAAAGGAGCCCCTGACCTGGAGCCCTGGCTCTCAATTCCCAGAGTTTCTTCATGCCGGTGGTCACATCCTTTTCTTCCCTGGTTTTCCTCATGCCTTCCTCACCCTGTCAGCACCTCTGGTCGAAAACCTGTAACACCAAACTCACCAGGTCTGCTCAGTGTCCATGTAGCTACTGTCTTACGGATGTTACTATGTCTACTAGTTCTGAAAATGGAAAGGATGGTGCCTACCAAGGGGGACCTGGCAATGTCAGGGATTGCTAAAGCAGTCATGCCAGAGATAACGTTCAGCATTAAACACTTCTTAACACAGCACCCACACCAGCGTCATGCACCCCAGTGCTGTGTGACATTTTGTTTGTGTTCTGACAAATAAAGGCTGCCTGGAGATCAAAGGGCAGAGCTAGGCACTAGTTAACCATAGAGGCCAGGCAGTGTTGATCTCCCTCTCCAGTGCCCACTCCTGACATCACGATACCGTCTGCCATGAGGTCTTCATTAGAGTGAAGCAGATCCATGGCATTCATGATCTTGACTCTCCAGAAGCACTGGCTTTTTTATGAAGTCTGTCATAAGAACAGTAAATGGAATACTACTGTAAGCAGAACAAGGCCTCTGTACCCGGAACATGTCAGCAATCCCAAGTGGGATTCCATAAGGTACTAGCATGGGAAGGTAACTTCATGCGTGGAATCAAAGACGGGCACTAAGCATTCTCCTTCAAGGGCGAAAGAAAACAGAAGGACGTGGTTGAAGTAGAAATGCCCCGTGCAAAAAGAGAAAAAAAAACACAAAACATACAAATTTTTTAAAAAGCCTTAGAAAAAGCAAGGAGAATAAAAAAGGTAAAGAAAGCCACAAATAGCAATAATTAATGGCTGGTTTTTAATAAAACCTGTCACATGGCTCTCTCAACCATTTTTCAGGAAATCAAAAAGCATGGAAATATAAACTACCTTATTAATTACATCACATTAAAATTTTGATATTATTAATGTGTATTAATGTGTATTTTGATATTATTAATATTATTATTATTTCTATGGACCATCTGTGTGGGTCCCCCTGGGAAGCGAGTTCATATACACAAAACAAGAAGAGAGAAGTCACAGTAAACATCAGCAGGAGCTGGTTTGGGTGATTAGTCTACACCAGAAACAAGTCCAAGCTCTTAGAACAGTCATACTTGTTTCACCTTCCCAGACATCTCACAAGGTGAGTACTAGTCCAGTTTTTCAGATGAATATGCTGAAGTATAAGAGGTTAGCAGCAAGGTCACACAATAAGTTGCTACAGCAAGTGTGGACACGGTTCCTTTTTCAGGAACGTCTGAGAAACAGCCACCACTCCCAGGAAACAGTAGTCTGTGGACAAAATACAGACAACAGCTGTGGGAACACAATAGACAGTGGCCGAAGGAAGGAAGATGCTGAAGGGAAGTTAGGATACGGAGAAGGGACTCAAACTTGATGGTATCACCGTTTTTCCACCTTAGTCACACAGGGTGAGCAAGAAACTAAGATTTAAAGCAAAACAAAAAACAAACAAACAAAAAAGTCTTACTGGCTGCAAGAACCAGGGGCAGATTTGGAGCAATAACAGCCTCTAGGACACGAGGGTCTGGTCTAAAAACAAAGAAAGGGAATGCTAAGCTATGTGCAGAAGCTTTGTCCAATATCCAGCCGACTGCTAAATGACACACACACTGGGTAGACTCCAAGCAATCAAAAAACTAAGTTGAAATCCCAGGAGTAATAGTTTGAAATCTGAGTTCAGGCCAATTGACTGAGTGCTGAAAATTTTTTAACATACAAATACATCCATCTAGGATACGATTTACAATCACTAACAATTATAATCACTAACATTGTCTATCATCAAAAGCAAAGATGATCAATAGAGGCCAGTGCCACAATGATCTATATATTGGAATTAGCTGACAGTGGTTTTAAAAACGTGTGTTATAACAATGCCCAAGGATGTAAATGGAAGCATACTCAAAAAGCATGAAAAACAGGAAATGCCATCTATGAGAAATACAAACTGTAAAAAATGATCAAATGAGAATTTTGTAAAAAAAAAAAAAAAAAGAAAGAAAGAAAGAAAGAAAGAAAAAAGAAAGAAAGAAGAAAGAAAGAAAGAAAGAAAGAAAGAAAGAAAGAAAGAAAGAAAGGGAAAAGAAAAGAAAAGAAAAGAGAAGAGAAGAAAAACAAAACTAACCCATGGCCTTTCTTATCCTAAGCATGCGTTCTATCACTGAGATATATGCCCAACACCCATATATTGTTCCACAGTGAAGAAAATGCCTTATATCATTACTGTTCAATCAGGAACCACTAATCATGTGCACACTGAATACTTGAAGGGCGGCCAGCACAACTGAGGAATCGTTCATTTCCTTCAACTTTAATGAATTTATATTAAAATAGCCATACATTGGTAGGGCTCTTATATTAAACAGTGTAGCTTTGCAACTCATAAGTACAACATCAGCAATTTAAAAAAAAAAATCACCAGACTAAAGGTCTACCTGCAGCACGGGCCACCAGGCAGCGCTATGATGAACAGCAAATATGTGGTGGAGAAATGGGAGAGAAAGAGAAGCGGAGCAGTTCTTATGCTGTGAAAAGAGGCAAGACTGGTGACACCATGACAGCAAGGAACAGGATGATGTGAGTGGCCTGTGCTGCCAGAAAGGGCCATGTCTGGGTCCATGGCCCTACCACAGCCAAGGTCTGTGTTGACATCCAGGGCCTGTGCTACCACAAAAGGCCATGCAGATGTCCATTGTTTGGACTGCCACCAAAAACCATGTTGATGTCCAAGGGCCATGCTAAGCAGGTCCTACCCCTCATGAGAGAGCTGGTCCTGCCCTTCAGTGGCCACTACAGAGGGAGAACTGACTCCACCCCTCATGGGAGAGCTGTCCCCAGTGACATGGTTGCAGGAGAACTGGATCCGGTGGCCTGCGCCCAGAAGATCTGGCCCTGCCCCTCAAAGGCTGCAGCAGTGGGAGAGCTGGTCCTGCCCCATGCTGAGAGTAGCGTGGCCATGTTGGCCATGGTGTGGGTGCAGGAGAGCTGGGGTGGTGCTGGAGAGCTGTCCCTTCCCCTCACCTGAGAGGGGAGTCCTGGTCAGAACCCAAGCTAACAAACTCAGCTACCATCCAGGCCCCCACCCAGGGCTTTGAGTTGGTGCCCACCCCAACATCTACCCCATCTATGACCTGCTGGAGCACATGAAGGGACCTTTCCTGCAGAACCATAGCCACAGGATCTCCATAACTAGGGGAAACAGCAGGATACCCAAGAGGAGTCTTGGTGAGGGTCCAATATTGATGGTGTAGCAGAAGCCGGGGGGGCCTTGAACCTGACCGACAGCTCATTGCAATAACATTTGCAAGTAAAGCTGTTTGGGCAAAAGAGTGTACAGCGTGACACACGGCAGCTTCCAATGCTACTGCAACAAATGACCATGTGATGAAGAGGCAGGCAAGAGGGAGGAGTGATGTGGTTTTTCAGCATTATCTTTTTTCTTTTCTTTTGTGGGGGATGCTACAAGGCTGGAGGGTGGATGTGAAAGAACTGGGAATTGAGTAGGACTGGGGTTGATGATGTGAAATCCAAAGGATCAACTAAAAAATTACGTTAAAAAAAATTCACCAGGTTCACTTAACAATAGACTGGAGATGGCAAAGAATGTGTACGTCATAGATCAATACAATTCACTCATTCAAAGAACAGGGAGAGGAAAAACACTGACAACCATAGCAAAAGGAACAGAAGAAAAAACAGCTTCTTTTTAGTTACAAAGTCTTCATGCTATGTTAAAATATTAACATTCGGTGTGTTGTACATAGGTAAGAATGTATATTGTAATCCTGGGAGCAACTACTAAAAGCAATTTAAAACTAATGTAAAAGGATGTAGGAGAAAAGATAGTAAGTAAATTAAATTCTAAGTTAAATTTATTAATTAAAAGAAAGCACAGAGGAGAAAAAGAAAATTATTTTAAATTTTAGATTATCCTTGATTATCATGTTTTCTGCAATAAAAGACTTTCTGGCAATAAATTTATTTTCTGAAATTATAACATTATGTCATTTCCCCAAAAAAAATGTAAGTAGCAAATAGTAAAATTGTAGGCCTAAGTCAAGCTCTACCAATCATTACATTAAATGTTAACGGACTAGATATTTGAATTAAAAGAAAGAGGTTGTCAGAATTTTTTTAAAAATTGATTTAAAAATAAAAACAAAACAAAACAAGACTCAACTATGTACTGCCTACAGGAGATGCACTTTAAGAAACACAGGTTAAATCAGGCAGTCTTGTATATAATCTATGAAATACCTTCCATGTCTGAAGTTCAGTAATTCCACATGTATATACATGAATATGCATATAATATGTAAATGTTTTTACACACAGGATACAGTGATAACAACTAATGGTCAAACTTGCATGTGCCTAAACCCAGTCAGTAGAAGGATCTTTTCCAAGTAAGCATGTCCTTTATTTCTCAGTTAACATTCGTTCTGTCCAAGAGATGGGGCTTTATTCCACTTATTCTTGGAGATTTAAACCTCAGAATGGTGATTTAAACCTCAGAATGGAGATTTAAACCTCAGAATGGAGATTTAAGCATCAGACCTGCTTGAATTTCAATCTTCATGGATGAGATGGAAATGCTTTTTCTGTGCGGCCTGGTGAGTGGAACAGTGTCCCCAGACTTCCACTGTCCACAAAGCGATGTGGCTGAGTGCAGAGAGAGCAAGGTTTACCATGAGAAAGCCTAGCTAGCCTACTTCCAATATTCACCACTTAAAATCCACAGGACATCGGCAAAGTCACCTCACCTCTTCTAGACTCAATTTCTTTTTCTTTTTTCTTTCTTTCTTTCTTTTTTTTCCAAGACAGGGTTTCTCTGTGTAGTTTTTGGTTCCTGTCCTAGATCTCGCTCTGTAGATCAGGCTGGCCTCGAACTCACAGAGATCCACTGGCTCTGCCTCCCAAGTGCTGGGATCAAAGGCGTGTGCCATCACTGCCCGGCTAGACTCAATTTCTCATCTCAAATGGGTGATGATTCTCTTGTTCCAGGTTTATTTCTGCAGACCCACCCTGCCTGGATTGCTCCCCTTCTGTTCCACATTTAGTCTTGACTCTTTAAGGCTCTGTGACATTCTGCCTTTCTCGTGGTGACAGCCCTTCAGGTTTCAGGTAAATCGATTTTCATTTTATTTATTTGTGTATGTGTATGTACATGTTCGTGTGTGTGTGTGTGTGTGTGTGTGTGTGTGTGTGTGTCTGTGTGTGTGTGTCTGTGTGTGCAGGTGTGTATGAGCTTGTGTGCATGTAGAGGACACAGGTCAATATCTGGTATCTTTCTCAATTGCTCTACGTCTAACTTTTTGAGGCAGCATTTCTCACTGAACCTGGATCTCATAGATTCCTCTAGACTGGCTAGCCAGCAAGCCCCATGGTACTAGGACATAATTTGGAACTCTATCCTCCATGTAAAAGCCAGACAAGCCAGCAGCTTGTACAATAGTATAACCCCCAAGTAGAAGGTGCCTCGTACTTGATGTCTCCTCCTCCTTCCAGACACTAACTCTCTTTAAAATTAGTTTTTAGTTGATGTACCAATATGACATGGATGACATTTTCAAGCACATATCGTTGTACTTTGCATATTACAAACAACCTTTCTTATCCCTCCTCCATGCCAACTTGTCCCTTTGCTTCCCACAGAGCCCCCCTCACTTTAGAAACCTTCCTTCTCCCCCCAGCAATACCTCTTCTACTTTCTCTTTTCATGCCGTACACACACACACACACACACACACACACACACACACACACACACAATCTAGATTTCACATAGAAGAGAAAGTGTAATATTTGTCTCTCTAAACCAGGCTTATTTCATCGAACACGATGACTTACAAACACTTCTACCCACTCTCCTAAAAATGCTGTAATTTCTTTCTTTCTTTGTTGAAACACAATCTCTCACATGGTAACCCAGGCTGACCCGGAACCCACTGCATAGCCCACACTAGCCTCAAGTTCACAATCACCTTCATGTTTCAGCCTCTCAGAGTCTGGGATGACAGGCAGGAGACACCACACTCAACTAGTTTCACTCTTCTTTACAGGTGAATAAAGCCCGTGTGTGTAGTTCACGTGTTTTCTTTATCCATTCTCCTGTGGGTGGACAGCGAGGCTTCATGTGGATCTTAGCTGCTGGGAACACTGCTACAGTAAATATGGATGCAAATCACTAGCTCTTTTTAAATGCTCATTTATTTATTTTTGGTGTATGTGCGTATGCAAGTGCCTGAGGAAACCAGAAAACAGCATCAAATCCCATGGAGCTGGAGTTATGGGAGATGGTGATCCCCTGGCCTCAGTGCTGGGAATGGAGGAACTCAAGTCCTCAGCAAGGACAGAGAGTCCTCTTAACCATGGGGCCCTCTCTCCAACCCCCGGACCACTGCTTTTAAACATTTAGGGACCACAGGTGACTCTCTCCGGGTCTGACAGAAATCTATGGGCCCTCAGAAACACACACACACACACACACACACACACACACACACACACAC
>CABHPH010150836.1:44683-61827 GCA_902168325.1 Peromyscus nudipes | reverse complement strand
CAAGATACAGTAAGCACATGGCAATAAGAGAATTTGGAGGTGACAATACTAAAGAGCTATTAGGGACAGAGATTTTGAGCTACATTTTCTATTATATAAGTTATAACTTTGTGTTGATTCATCCAACTTTCTATTCCTTCTGGATAACAACTGTCTGAGTGAAAAGAAGGTGGATTGAGATTCAGGGGATGAGTTTTAACTATAAAATAATCCCACCCACTAGCTAACTTGACCAAGTGAACATTGTAATATCATTGATTAGCATAAATATTTACTCAGATGTGCTATTGAACACTATGTGGTTTCATAGTGCATACACTATAGGTTTTTAAAAATTTTTTTGAAGTAGCTCTCTTTTTTGAATACTGGAAATGAAGAGATTGCTGGAAGGCAAACCCATGAAGTATTCCACTGCCTGGGAGACAACAATTAAAGATATTACTAAGATAAATTAATAGGTTACTGTTATTGTTTAGTATGTATTCAAACTATTTTGAATAACCTATGTTAGGGTAGTGTTCAGTTCATGAACTGCTTAAAAGAATGGAAGTTCAGAACCAGCAAGATGACTTAGGAGGCAAAGGCGCTTGCTGCCAAGGCTGATCACCCGAATTTGATCCCCAGGACCCACATGGTGGAGGGAGAGAACCAACCAACTTCGGTGGGTTGTCTTTTGGCCTCCATATGTTCCTTCAACTCCCACAAGTTAATAGAAATATAATTTTAAAAAAAATTGTAGCAGAATTGGGCAGAATGTACAAAGATCTCCCATATACTTCCCGCCTCTGTATATGCATAGCCTCCCTTATTGCCAACAATTCCCCTTTTGCGGGTAGCAGTTATAATAGATGAACCTACACTAACATATCATTATCACCCCAAATTAACGGCTCACACTCTCTTTACTCTTTTGCTTTACATTCTGTGTAACAGGACATATGGATTATGGCATGTGTTCTCCGGAGAGTATCATTTATAGTATTTTCACCGTCCTAGAATCCCACGTGTTATACTTGTCTTCCCTTTACGCTCGCGAATCTCTGGCCACCACTGCTCTTCTCAACAATGTGTACCGCTGTGGAATAACCCTCTTGTACACTGTAGAAATTTCTCCCTCAAATTGATTTCATAAAACACTGATTGGTCAGAAGCCAGGCAGGAAGTTAGGTGGGACAATCAGACTGAGGACTGGGATGAAGAGGGCAGAGTCAGAAGAGACACCAGCAAACTACCCAAGAAGAAAGATGCTAGAGGACCAGTAAAGCCACGGACCATGTGGCAATACATAGATTAATAAAAAAAAATGGGTTAATTTAGATGTAAGAGCTAGTTAGTAATAAGTCTGAGCTATTGGCCAAGCATTCTGTAATTAATATAAGCTTTTATGTGTTTATTTAGGACCAAGCAGCTGGGACTAAAACAAAACAAAACAAAACAAAAAACAAAACAAAAACACCTCTGCCTCTGTTTACAGTGTACTTACTTAAATTGATCGATATTGTACTCATTCCCACAGTTTTTCTTTCCCAGAATCATTGCTTCACAAGAAGCTGCTGAATTTCTTCCGAGTGTCAGTCGCCCTCTGTAACCCTCAGTAGGGCTGAAGGGTCCTGTCACTCCACCTCTTGGCCAGCATTTGCTATTGTCAGTATTCTGGATTCTGGCCATCCTAATACGTGTGTAACTATTTTAATTTTTAGTTCCTTGATGGCATGTGATGTGCAGAATCTCTTCATTTGCTGACTTGCCATCTGTCTATCTTCTTTTATGAAAGTCTGTGCAGGTCTTTTGGGGCTCACTTTTTCAGTAAATTCATAGTGTACTCAGAGTTGTAGGAATAAAAACTACTCTTTTGATCTGTGTATGAATCATCTTTTATACAGTGAAGTACTGCTTTTTAATGTTTTCTGAGTATTTCTATACCAATCTCCATCACTTTTTTCTCAGTTTTTAAAAAAAGCCACCTTCACCATACATAAAGAATACTTTCCTCCAAAAAACCCAGCAGCTAGCATTAATCCCTCAGAATTTTCTGGGCTATGACAGTTCATTGATGTGTTCTAAAATTAGAAGAGTATTCTGTTTCAGCAATATTGGTTTGACTCAGCTCTAGCATTACAGAAAAGAACTTTTGCATTGGGTAGGTATATTTAGGGTAGATAGGATGTAAATTTGGATTTTCTGTTATGAATATGTAAAAAAAATTACAAAACACGTTTCATTAAGCATCTTAAGCACTGTCCAACCTTCTAACAAACAATTTTGAGATAAGAGACACAAAAGGGTTTTCCATTACCTTAGAGTAAAAATACCAACTTACCATAAGGCGGAGGAAAGAATATAGGCTTTATCTTATGCAGTCTTTCTTACCGAGTGTCTAATTTTCTGGAAAAAATTTTCCATATTAAGACAACATTGCTGTTTTTGAAGATAGCAATCTTTCTACACACTAGAGCGTTTAACACAAGAAATGACACCAAGTTGATCTTAAGTATTTGATCTCATTTCTCAGAAAAATGTACAAATCTCTCTTTGAGTGATTTTTAATATTTTTTAATTAAAGATGATGATTATTATATTCTCCTATAAACACCTATTACCTTTAGACATTTTTCCACAGTGAAAAATTTCCTGTGATCTTTTATGTTTTATTGATATGAATATCATCCATTCAGTGGACTTTGTCTAAGTCATTCTCGAATGCTCTTCACAAGTAGTTTGTACTTTAGCATACCCAACTCCCTCCTGAGGCCATCACTATAGTGTCTCCTTGAGGCATCACTCAGGCCCTGACACAGTTCTTCTTAACTCTTCAAACTGTTGCTTTTTTTCTTTCATTTGCTAGACCTATATAAATATCTCCAGTTTAAAGCTTGACTTACTTAACTCTACATTTGACCACAATTTACAAAAGAGTAGATTGCTTCCACAGCTATTCTTATGAAGAGGTGGTTAACTGTGCTTGCAGTGAGTGATCTGGCATCTTTTGGCCTGCCATCTTTCTTCCTTGAAGTCCTGTGTCAGGCAGCCATTCTGAGAGACCCTATGCAGGCAACTCATCCTTCCAGGCTCACTGAAGGTTACCTGGTTATTCCAACCAGAGATGTGGCCTGATTTCAGCATGGGCCATCTAATAAGGACCTAATAAGTGCCCTAAATCTCTGAAGGTAGCTGTGGCTACACTCCTTCCAGAACCTGAGCCCTTCACCTTGAGAAACCTTTTTTATGGTTTACTGTAATAAACTTATTTAATATCCATTGGTGCCAATGTGTCATTTGTCCTGGCATTCCTTATAAATTGCAGGGGATGGGCATTTATAGCAGGATAGATTAGTCATTCAAATAAAACAATTTTTATACACTACTTATACTCATAAATCTCATCATGGCCATTCAGACTTTTCACGCCAAATATTAAAAGCAGGTCTTATTTTTTGTGCATAATGCAGATATATCTACTGTATGTAATGCATAGTATATCATAAATTATCTATATGCACGTCTTCTCTGACTTCGTGTAAAATTTATTAATAACCGCTACTGTCTGTGACTGGTATATTCAAACATATATAATCAATTCAATTTAATTATGAGTGTATAGGTATAACTGAAATGGAAATAATATGTAACAATCTTAGTAACAATATTTAAACCTCTTATAGTCTAAATAATAATAGTGTGTTTTATATTTAGCTAACCAGTGCAGTATATTGATAATAGAACAGTGTGTTTTATTCAGTCTGTTTCATATTTCAGGCCTTACTGAGCTTATTCTTTTCAAGTTCCCCTTCCTCAGTTTGTTCTGCTGATGTGTTTACACAGTGAGACACTTGTTTACATAGTGAAAAGCTCGGTGTGTGGGACTATTGTATGAATTAGTAGTCATTCTTCAGCTGACTCCATAATAAAGCTTTCCAACCTCTTCTCTTTGTGCTATGCTAATGTGACTTGCAAAACTATTTCCTGGTACAAAGCATTTTCCATTGTTAGAATTTATACCAGCCGCACATTATTGCAAACATCTGTAACACAGAAGAACATACTTGGATTCCTGCCCCTAAATTTCTCAAAGTACAATCAACAGGATCATACAGCCAAATGAATACAATAAATGTTCAATGGAGAAAGGTGTAGAAAACACTAAAATTATTTTAAAATGTGTTGTGTAATCCAATGTTCAATTTCATGTGATTCACATGCCAATGATTCAGGCGACTCTCATTTAAAGCTCACAACGTATTTTTTTTCTTCTAAAATTGACAGGTGGTTTTTACACTTACACAGTCCTAAAACGTGTTTGCACAGTTCCAATACCAAAGTTAAATTATGTTTAAAAGACCCTGGCAGAAAGAAAAGTGCTCTGAAAGCAGAACAAAATAGTAACAGTGATATTGGATGCCTTGGTTCTGGAGCTTTTTCTCTCTTGAATTTTGTTTATTAGTGTCAACTTTTTTATGACTTAAAGTTTATTTTTATGCAGATTTATATTGTATGTACATCATATTTCCCTCCCATACCTTTCTTTTCTTGTCCACCTCCCCTCTTTAATCCTCTTTACTCATTTTCACCTCTACTTGCACGTAATCTATAATTGATGATTTTATGGATCTACATAAAATTAAAGAACTGCAAACAAGATAGAACAGGATGTTTTTCTTTCTGAGAGTGGGTTAAATTGCTTAAAATAACTATTTTAAGTTGCATCCACTTTCTCTGAAAATGTCAATATTTCTTTGTTCTTTGTGCTTGAAAAAATCCATTGTGTGTCCATAGAATATTTTCTGTACTTAATTCTGTTTTTCCATACCAAGCTTGATTCTTGTTGGAGTTGAAGTTTCTACTCCATAGTGATAAAACACTATGACCAAAAGCCATATGGGAAGCCAAGAGTTGATATGGCTTACATAATCCAGGTCACAGTACACTGAGAGAAACCAAGGCAGGAACCAAGGCAGCAACCTGGAGACAGGAACTGAAACAAGCCATTGAAGAATACTCTGTATTGGCTGCTTCCCCCTGGCTTGCTCAGCCCGCTTTCTTATACAGCCCAGGACCACCTACCCAGGAATGGCACTGCTCCCAGTGGGCAGCCTCCCCCCTCAATTATTAATCAAGAAATGCCCTACACACTTGCCAACAGTACAATTTTATGGAATCGTTTTCTCAAATAAGATTCCCTCTTGTCAGATATGGCTATGTCTGTGTCAAGTTGACAACAGCAAGCACAGACCAATTAGAGCTACTGTGCATAGTGTTGAAGCAAGTATTGCCTATAAAATATCTCTGTTTCATGCTGGTTTAGATCCCTGTGAATGAATAACCAGGAGTTGTGCAGCTGAGTCATACGATAGATACATTTTTAGGTTTTTGAGAAGCCTTCAAACTTATTTTCATCATCGCTATACTACCTGACATCACATGTCTTCAATCAATTAACTATTTTCTTGGTTGTTCAGAGTTTTTTAAAATTTCATTAGCCTTCAATTGTTGATTCTTTGCATTATTTCATTAGTGACTAGAATCCTATTTAGAAAGTCCTTGCCTGTGCCTGTATCTGGAAGCTTTTCCTACTTT
Source organism: Peromyscus nudipes (assembly GCA_902168325.1). Lineage (NCBI taxonomy): Eukaryota > Metazoa > Chordata > Mammalia > Rodentia > Cricetidae > Peromyscus > Peromyscus nudipes. The sequence continues at coordinate 56,253 of CABHPH010150836.1, read as the reverse complement.
TTCTCCTAGCAGCTTTAGAGTTTCAGGTTATTAATATCTTCAATCCATTTGAAGCTTGTGTAGTATGAAGGATAGGAATAGAGTTGCATTCATCCATGAGTAGACACCCAGTTTCCCAGTACTATATCTTGAACAAGTCATCTTTCCTCTAATGTGTATTTAACATCTTTGTCAAAAAAGTTAGATGGCTGTAGCAGCATGAGTTCATGTCTGTGTCTTCTATTCTCTTCTCCTGATCTCCATGTCTGTCTCTTTACAAGTAGTGTAAACTTAGCTTTTTGTTTAACAATTTCTTCTTAATTTTATTGAATGCTTACTATATAAGTCCAATAAACATAAGACTACATAGATACATTTATTACTATTGCAGTATTTTGTTATCTGCTTTATCTAGAAGAAACATGGAACAGTCACTGGTAAATAGTGTCATTAAGTGGACAGGCCAATGTGAAGGATGGAGAGAAGACTGGAGGTTGAGGATGTGGGGCAGGGCCATTCAGAATGGGTCCTGAGTGTGAACATCTCTCTCTACCTATTTACCAAGTGAACACCTGAAGAAGACAGAGAGTCTGAACAGCAGGTAGATGATTCAGTTTTGGGAAGTCTTCTTTGTCATTGAGCCATCTTTTTCCCCAGTGTTCCCAAAGAAAGCTGCCTTAGTGACAAGGACATAGACTATGTGTGGGTGAAATAATGAAACTCCTTCAACAATGTCAGCTGTATCATCTTAATGGATTCTGTCATTCTACAGGAATCCCACTTGGCAGAAGACTACCCACATTTTCAGCAATCTGACCACTTTCAAAACTTTCTCATAGTATGAAGTTAGGATACTTGCTTTGCCTGCTCAGAAACTTATTTTAACTTACAGTCATTTGAAAATTTACAAAATTCCCTGTAAACCATCATGAAATTCTGTACAAGAGTGATTGACATAACCAAAATGCTCAATGGAAAACCAAATAAGTCAATGAATGCACACATTTAATGTTAACTACTATTTTTATATTTCTACCACCTAGAAACTATGGAAAAGTGAAAATACCAATATAAGTTTTGCCAATTTAATTAAGTAAATTATGAAAATTCCTGTGCTTTCATTCATCTCTCAGGATGTTTCCTGTTTCCTAGTCTGGCATTTATTTGGCTTGAGGTTTAATTATTCAAACAAGGAACATTTTAGCAAGTATGTTTTACATTGTAAATACTCACGGTAAAGCACTTCTCAGAAGAGGAGATTACAAATAAGAACTCGTGGGTCCAGATTCCCTTATAGTTAAGATTCAGTATATGATCCCAGTTAATCAATATAATGTGAATATATAAGTCATTTATGCAGAATTTGGTTTTGTGGTTTCCTTTTTTCTTTTAAATTCTGATTAGATTGTGACAGAGTCAGAATTTTCTGTTGAATGCATCATCTATCTACAACTGTTTGATACTCTAAAAGCCTGACTAGGGCAGAACCAGAAACATTTTTGGAAATCCCCACTCCTTAAGATTTATTAGTTCTCCACAAACAGTTTGGAAAACAGACTCATAAAAGCTTTCTACTAAGAGACAGCAAACAGAATTCATTTTAAACTAATGACCACGAATGACAAAGTTTGAAAACTAAAGTTGCCATTTGGTCACTGTAGATCATTAGTGACATTATGGGAGCAGCCTAAGAGTAAACTAGGGTCTCTGGGATAGTAAAGAAAAGGAAGCATTCTAGAAAATAATTCAGGTCCATATTTACAATTATAAATCTTACCAGAAAGAGCTATAAATTACTTTCACACTTCAAAATAAAGATTAAAGCCAATCTATTTGGTGAAACAGAAGAGTGAGGCAAAGGAAATGGAAGACTATGTAACCGTGTAACAAGGATCACATACTACACTGTTTCGTGCAGTGCAGTATACAAACAGGATTTCATTTTCACGTGTATTTCTCCTCCTGGAAAGATAAGAACTATTACTTTGTATATCGCCATTTTTGTCATTGATGAGTATAGAATTTTCAAAATGAGATTGAATATGTATGCTTTAAGGACTTCAGGCTTTTTTTAAGAATTAAACTTCTGTACTATTAAATTAGTTCAATTTAAAAGAAAGTAAATGTTAAATGATAGAAATAGCAATAGTTACAAATAATTACAGATTCATCTATTCTAACCATAAAGGTGCCAGGCTTGGGAGGTGGGGAGAAAGGACAGGAGATGGGGGAATTTCTACCTAAACCTCCCTTAGTTAACTAGGAGGAAGCACCACCTAAAAGGAAGATTGTGTGACACCTGAATCATTTTTCATGTGTTAATGAATTCCCATTTTATTTGAAAGAAATTCTGTTTTCTCCACCCAGGTAAACCTGACTTTTGAAAGCTTCACTTGAATGGGATGGCATCGAACGGCTGACTTCCTATCCAGGCACCATGCCTGGGAATCCACTCAGTAGATTCTGCTTTATCTCTTTATGCTAGTCCTCTCATTGCCGAGAATGGAATAGAGAGTAATTGTTTAGAGTGATGTCTTCATCCTCTACTTGTACTTTTCACTCATAATATTAGAGAGTAACATGAAATATGAGAGTGAAATGGAAGGATATAGGCTAGCATTGCAAATTGGGAAAATAATCATTTGTAAAAAATATATTTTATTCTCTCTGTAGTTTAAAGCACAGTGATTATTCTCCAGGAGGGCTGGTTTCACTAATGAATTATATCTGCTTATAAGAAAGAAATATCAATCATATGAAAACTCCCATGTAAAGACACTGAAAATTGCAGAGCAAAATCCATCATACGGCAAGGCAAAAATCCTCATGAAATATTAGAAAATGATACTAAGCAGTATATAAAAATGCATAATGTATCATAACCAAATGAGATTTGCCTCAGGAATGAAGGACTTCTCCAATACTCAAGACTCAATCAATTGTATATACTACATTTACAGAATAAGTCAGAAAAGTATTTTCATAACAATAAAATTAAATCCCATTGTTAAAAACTACAACACATTCTCAGCATAGTGGTTACAGGATAAACTTTTTCAATCTGATAAAATGTATCAATGAACAACTTACAGCGCCATTAACATAGTAACCTGACTGTATAAGAGTCAAGAAAACTGATTAGATTAATAAAGTAAAGGCAGAAATGGGAAAAATAAAATTGTGTTCGCTCAACAACTCCAACTCCAAGAAATGGACAAAATAACTAAGAATTGAACAGTGAATATCAGAAATGGCTGCTTACAACATTGAGTAAAGAAATCTACTCTAATGTTGAATAGCAAGGAGCAATCGAAAAAGAAATACTAAAAAGCACTAATAATGGTATTACATTGGATAAGGATATGCATCAGTAGTAGAGTATTTGCCTCGTAAGTGTTAGCATTTCTGGCATTACCTGGCCTATCCCCAGGGCCCCCAGCTATAGCCACTAAGAATACCTCCTCGGGTATGCATTGTCAGGATTCAGGCAAACGCTTGGTCAGTCCAGGGTCCTAAGGCCTCACTACATAATCCATGCACATGTGCTGCGTGGCTTCATGAGTCTGTATGCATGCCCTAAGCCCCCTTTAAGAGCTCTGCCATGCAGGGCCTTTCTCTTCTTCTAGCTTCTTCTCTCCTCAGCCCCGCCCACTCTGAGTCCCCCCTTCCATCCCCCCATCTTCCAGTAAAACCCTCCATGTGAGTTCTGTAGTGTGGTTTGACTCTCTAGGACCCCTTGACTCCAACCCGCCAAGGTTGTCTTCTGCCATTTTTAAATTACAATAAGCCTTCAGTCCTGTACACTACATGCAAAAATGTTTTCATTCATGAAATACTCATGGATTGCTTTAACCTGAGGTGTGTAGGAGCATTATACCAAAATTTGTAAGACAGAAAGCTATTCAAATAAGAGTTCATAATGGAGCAATAAATTAGAAGGCAATACCATATTTAGATGTCAATTACAATGAAACAATGTTGAGATTTAAAGAAATTTTGATTAATATTCCAATAGGTCAATGGGACAGAAGGTCAAAGTGCAGAAATAACTCTATCCACAAAGAGTAGGAAAATAAAAGTGACTTCATCTGATTGTGCTGCAATTACACATAAAAAACATTTATTTATTTATTTAAATTATTATTGATAATTGATTTTGGTTCAGTTTATTTGAGACAGGATCTCATACAGCCCAGACTGGCCTTGAATTCACTTATGTAGGTCAGGCTGTCCTTGAATTTAAGATTCTTCTATCTCAGTTTATCAAATGTTGGAATTTTAGGAACAAACTACTGTACCTACGTTAACACTTACTTTTAATCTCATGTTGGTGATTTATATCAAGCTAACATGGTGATTGGAAAATACTTGGATAATTCCCATTAAAATTTCCCTGGATATGATTGCCAAAACATTAACCAAATATGTGACATGTGTTGAAGTGCCATTGCCTGATATTTGCTTAACATATTTTCTACTTAGCATAATTATTTTTATTATAAGGAATTACACATTTATTATAATTTATAAGTAATGGATTATGTGTCATGTCTTAATCAAGGATGCAATTGTGATCAAAACAAAGAGGCCCTCATTCTCAAAGATTTTTTAGCTTATAATATTTAAATGAAAGGGACAGTCACTCAAGTAAACATATAAAATTTTAAATTAAAATTATGAAAGTTTCCCAAGTGTTATGTGTTAAAACCTTGGTCCTCAGCTGACTGTACAGTTTTGGAGGTTTTGGAACATGGGGCAGAGATGGAGAAAGTAGGTTTTAGGGGAAGGTCTTTGAAGTTCTCACCTGGTCCCATGTCCTGTCTCCTCCCCATGTTCCTGCCCATGAGATGCTGTTCTAGCACAAGGGGAAAAGAAACTATAGACTGAATTTTCTGAAAACAGGAGCAAAATCAATCTCCTCCCTTGAAGTCCTTCTCCCAAATATTTTGGTCCCAATTAAAGACATGATTAACTATTTTATAATTATGATACATTCTGTACAGATATTTTTCCAGTATGTTAGTTTATGTCCTTCCTATACAGTTATACTTTACAGTTAATTTACCTGTGCTATGAAAGGCAAACTTGTGCTAGTTAAAGGTGATAAATCTAAATATTATTGGAGAATGATGGTTGGCTTTTCCGAGAAGTCAGGAAGTCATTCTTAGGCTGAGTTCTGATGGTATGAGGTAACACAGTTAAGTGCTCAGTCAAGACATTTAAGCCCTGAAATGTGGGAAAATTCTGAAGTAGATGTGAGTTTTTAAGTGTTTGAGGAACGTTCACTGTGTGCACGTGATTGTAAACTAGTCAGTTTTTCAAATGGAAAATTTGTCTTAAAGTAAGGCTCTAGCCAGGTCATGCAAAGCCCTGGGGCTATGATACTGAATCTGGCCAGTATCCCAATGAAACACCAGGCTGCCAAAGGTTATAATAGAGGAGGTAGCATTTGATATAATTTACGTTTTAAAAAGACTACTCCATCTACTCTGATAAGATTGAAAGGATAGCAACGCTCAAATTTAGGTCCCAGATGCTCAGGGAACGTGGTTGTAATCTACAGTTAAGCGTGTGGACAGATGGATTCCTGACCTTGCAGAAGTTCAATTTATCAAAGGGCATACTCAACCCAAAGCATCTGCACACTGTTTCAATCACGGCTTGTAAAGAGCTTACTCATACACTTAGGTAATTAATTCATCGTGACTCCTGCCTGTATAGCTTATAATAGGGGATCACTTACTTTGATTTGAAATCAAAAGCAAATCACTATCTTCCAGCCAAACTGGTGTTGAATATTTGACTTAGAGTAATTTGGCAACTTAAGGGTCCTGTCTAGGGTAGATCTGCATCTTTTCAATAGGTGGAAAGAAATACTGTCTGAGACAGAGTCTTATCACTGTCTTTAAATTTGTCTTCTAAAGCAGTAATGTCAGTATTTGTATACCAATGCCTAGTTATTATATCTTAGAGTTATTAGAAGGTGAAAGAGACACAAAATGTGTTTTAGCTCCTATAAAGACTGGGATTTAATCGGCCTCATTACTCTTCCAAAGCATTCAACTTATGACTATTTCAGCGTACACACTTGAAGAAGTGTGAAAGTTGTCAATGTATTCAAAGTTTATGCAATTTACTTGCAGAAACAATTTTCAAGGAATGCAATGTATTACAAACAACAAACAAAAAGGCATGTGTTGTTTGCTGTTTTTCATACCTAATGATACCACAATGTACAATAAAAACTTCATTGAATAGTTTTTCTAAAACTGACTCATGCCATATTTTGGAATTTAAGACTTAGTCCTTCAACTAGAGAAGATACTAAATGATTGTGTGCTGGAGGGAAATGCCATGTATTTAACCTTGAATTAAGCGACTTTAAGTTAGGCATATAATTGTGAATATTTCATATAAATCATTCAGTTCTTAATTCATTCTTCCTCAATGACAGAACAATGTGTAAAAATGTAAAACACATGTTCTTATTTCTCATACTCATGGATAATGCTAGGATGTTCTCTATATTCTTAATGTGGTACCCAAAACAAAACTCTGTTTTCTTTCTATTTCATCTTTACTCTCTGTGTAGACAGAATTGAAGATTTTCAGCAGCTCAGTTGGATGCAGTATAACACAAAGTTGTGCTTTTTAGAGTTTTTCCCAATTTGATGTCTTAATAAATTTTATACTTTGATTAACTCATTGTCAACCTTTCATATTTGCAAGCTTCCTGAACCCCAGTTTCATACAGAAGTTTTAACACATACCACTAAATTCATGTCTGATGAGCTCATGACTAGGCAATGAATGGAAGCACGGACGTTTGGTTGTATTTTAGGCTTGTGAATGAAAGTTTAAAATGTGTTCCTAGCAAGATGTCTTTCTACTGAGACCGTGTTAGCTAAGAATAAATCTGTGTTGATAGATAAATCCATAGCGTTTTTAACAGGGAAGTACCCTGTAGCCACTACTGATGTGTGGCATCATGTGAAGACACACAGTGGTCAACTTCAGATCTATAGAGAAACCTGAAGAAAGATATGGAGGAAATAATAGCAAAATTTGAAACCAGGTATAATATGTGAGGAACTGATAATCATAGGATAAGTAAAAACAAAAAGCCAATTCTTGGTTAAAATATGAATTACATATACAAATACATACATGGATAGGATGACAGTGCTGCTGTGTACGGCTTTCCTGTGATATATAGAAATCACTGTCTGAAAGCAGATGCCTTGGAACTTTGGCTCTGAAAATGCCCTCCTGCTTTCCATGTTGTTCCTTGAGCCTTTGTAGGGGTTGTGTTGTAGCTGTAATAATTAAGGCTGCACAACCCAAAGTCAGTTGTTCTCTGCATTTTGACCAGTTCTGGGTTTCTGTGATGGTCTCTGACTCATACAGAAAGAAGTTTCATTGATGAAGGATGAGAGCCTCACTTATCTGAATGGTAGTTCATGAAAGTGTTAGTAGCAGATTTTCCTTTAAGGTCCATGACTTCCCTACCCATCTGTTTACAGTGCCAGGAATGAATTATCTTCCTTTTGAACAGTCCTGAAATCCAATTACATGGATGTTAGTTGCTCCCAGTACATGAGTTCCATAGTAGAACATTTGGAGATGTCAGATCTTTGTAATCATTTTTGTGGTTCACAGGCTTTACAGCTGGATAATAGCATTGAATGCTTTAACCCTGGGAAATCTTCATAACACATTTGGATACTATGAGAACTAGTTCTCAGGGGGAGGCTTCTGGGTCATATCAGTTCAACACCTCCAAGTCCTGTATCTGAAGGGAGTGGTGTCTTCAGCAATAAGGCCTTACCTACAATTTCTTGGTTGCAACCAAGAGTGATGGCAATAGATTATAGTATTTTGAATCTCCAATACCCCACATCAAAAACTGGAAAGGAGGTTTCCCATGCATGGCATTGGGATTTTTGATACATAGTTATGGATTTTTGATAAATAGTTATGATAAATATTATCACAGTAAGTACATTAACTTCATTTTATATATAAATATATATGTTTGTAAGTATATATGTGTACACACATATATGATATATAATTTTAAATAAACATAAAATAATATGATTCTCTAGGGCTTTTTCAAACATTTTTAGTGTTATTTATTCCTCCTCCAACTTTCTTCCTCTGTATTGCCCCACACCCCCAGAAAGGAGTTTTTGAGTATTACTTGCATCTAGTCCTGAATGCATACCAGGCAAATACTGTACCACTGAGCTATATTGCCAGCAGTTATTTACTTCTGAGATAAAGTCTCATTAAAAAGAACAGACTGACCTTGAGCTCATTTTCTAGTTTAGGAACTGTGATCTTTCTGCCTCAGCCTCTCAAGTAATTGGGATTATAGACCAAAGATACTAGCCTCAATTGGCTTCCTATGAAAGATGCTAATGAAAATTGAGACCAATCACTTGCATCTTTTGTAAAATTTATTTGTAATGTCAATTGTATCTTTATTAAGGAGTTATGTTAATCAAATGACCCAATTTTATAATTACAATAAGAACATTGATATTTTGAATTCTTTTTGAGAATTTTGATAAGTACTCTGTAGGAATTTAATTTGCACTTTCTTTCTAGTTCATGGACATTGATTATTTTTTAGAAGCATTTCTTTTACTACCTACTAAATTACATGATTTTCTAAATTAATGTTCTATTTAAAAATAATAAGTGTTGATTAAACTATCTAAAATTTTGCTATTTTATTAACCCTTTCAAAGAAGCAGATTCTGAAATTGTTGAAACTATATTTGTTCCACCTATAATTATTAAAAATTGCTTCAATTATTTTCCTTTGGCTTACTTTATTGCTTTTAATAATTCTTAAGCTTAATATTTTAAACATTAATTTAATATTTTCACGTTTCTGATGCAAATATTCAAGGTGATAAAATTTCCTGACATTCAGTTCAAAGTCTTTTCTTTTTTATAGTAAGTTCTCTACTGTGATTGATTATCTATTTAAAGTATCATATACTCAAAAAATTCAAAATTTAGCATCTATTTAAAGTATCATGTACTCATAAAATTTGAAATTTAGCATCTTTTCTATTGGGCAAAATTTCCTCATTTCCTTCTAGGTAAGGCATTCTTTCTTTGAAATTTAATTTATTCTGAACGACAATTCCTATATCAATGGAGAATATAACACAGATGAGATGGTCCAGCAGATGAAGTCCCTTGACACTAAGCGTGACCACCTGAGTTCAAGCTCTGGTTCAACTATACTTACACATACAACATAAATAAACAAGTAAATTTAAATAAACAGAATGAAGAATCAACAAAAAATTGCCAAGTTTTCATCTTGAATTCAGGGTCTGGGAGGAACTTTGTCCCGTGCAGCTCTCATCCAGCTGCTGTGCTTGCACTCAATAGCTGAATGAATAAGATGAACTACTATAAGGTTATCCATCAGCTGCTCCCCACAATGACCTTACAGTTTGCTTCATGAGCTCATTAATGAAGTGGACAGTTGAACGAATGGAGGTCATACATGGGTACTAAGACACAAACTGGCCATCACTGAAGCTGACTTCTTATACCAATTTCTGCCTGGTGTACTAGCAACAATATCTTGCCTCAAGCACTCTGTATGGCTATATAATTGAGTAACAAATCTTCTCGTGGCAGCTAGAGCACTTCCTAATAGATAGAGATTTGTTCTTACTGAAACAAACACATATTCTGTCTATAGTTTTGATTTTATTTCCCTCCACACTTCAAAGAGCAGTAATAACTACTCATATCTTGTGAAATTTCTTATTTAGCACTGTACCAACTTGCCTAATATTTCTTCTGATCTAGAAATTTATATTCCTAAGAAAATACTATGGCCATGAGGTTTACGGTCACAAAATTCATGGTCTTTATTAAGTACTTCATCACTTTAAAACTACCTGAATTATAAACCATAAGAAAGAAACACCGAAAACAGTTCAATATCTGCTGAAAGGGAGACCTTGAGGTATTTTAGAACAGTCTTTCAAGAAACTGTATTATAATACACCAGCAATTAATATGTTGTGTGTTTTCTCTTGCCAAAGACCAGAACACATGAATCTAGAAACTTCCTGAGTCTTCAGAATGCTTGGTCTTTCTGAATAGAACACACACACACACACACACACACACACACACACACACACACATGCATATTTATGCACACACGTGCACACAGGCACACATACACAAAACAAACCAAACAAAACAACAAAAAACCCACAGTGTCAATTTCTCTGGAACAAATTTTTTTTCATTCAAATCGTTTACAGCTACCAGTTTTATTGAGATGGACCATAATAACTTCCTGGATGCTGAATGTCCAGGTTGGGGGGGCAGTAGGCACTTCAAAAATGAGCGTATTTGTAAGAATATCATGAAATTCTATGTATCTGTATCAAGGAAGTCAGAAAACAGGGTGAGGCAGAAGAAGAAAATTTGAGAGAGTAATGGAAAAACATGTGAGAGGTAAAAAGTGAGTTTATGACATGAGTGGATACAAGTAGGGCACTCACTAAAATACTTTCAAGAGGAATTTGTCATAAATCCTTTTCTCCTTCCTCCTGAATCTTAACCTCCCCTGATAAAATCTAGAAAACCCATTAAAGGTTCACTTATGCTTTTGTTCTCTCATCTAAGAAACGATTGCCTAAATTATGGTTAATCCTTACATTTTCTTCTAAGATCTTTATAGCTTTAAACACATAAACACACACACACATATCTTAGACTATAATCCAATTTGAGTTAAATGTTTATGATATCTATAGGGCAACTTCATCATACTCGTCTTCCATCAAATTCATCTGACACCAGCTCATATTCATTAATTAGTTCTAAACTTTTCAACAGATTACTTAGGATTTTATATATAAGATCTTGCCATGCGAACAGACCTAATTTGGCTTTTTTGTGTGTGTGTCCAATTTTTGATTTCATTTTTTCATGTTCTTTAACTGTTCTGGGTGTTAAATATAAACGGAAAGAATAAATGCTCTGGTGTTTGGCATGTTCTTAATTACAACATTCCCTCCAGATTGAAACATTGTCCCACAAAGGAAGGGGAATCTGAGCTGGCACACAGGAGTTAAAAAAACAGGTTCTGTATCTGGGAAGACTACATGCTTGGGAGTCCCTACCAATTGTATAAAAAAGGCTTATACATTCTCAGGGAATGTTTACTCAGGCAGCCAAACTGCAGAAAGAAAGATGTGTTTGGAAGTTTGAGCTTCCTACAACCTGTTATGAGTACCAGAGGGTTGTCATTGGAGCAGACATGGGCTTTGTAGTGATGCAGCCACTTTTGAGTTAATTCTGGAGCTTGTAGGCAGCCTCCCCCTGCCTGTTTCACCCATGTTCCAATAAACTCATTAGTTCACTAGTTAGGACATTATTGCAGTTGTTACTTGAATGTGTCCTGGGTTCTCATTCTGGGGTTAGCAGAAGTGTGTATTCTGTTTCCTCAGGAAGTCTGTCATACAATGTGCTCTTTACTTGTCCCTGGGGTGTGTGTGTGTGTGTGTGTGTGTGTGTGTGTGTGTGTGTGTGTGTGT
>CABHPH010150836.1:32896-44673 GCA_902168325.1 Peromyscus nudipes | reverse complement strand
TGTGTGTGTGTGTGTGTGTGTGTGTGTGTGTGTGTGTGTGTGTGTGTATGTTTATATGTATGTTGTTCCTGGGGTGTGAGTATATGTTTTGGTTAGTTTTTGCCAACTTGCCAAGGCTAGAGTCATCTCGGAAGATGGAACCTTAATTGAGAAAAATGCCTCCACCAGGCTTCTTGTAGGCAAGACTGTGTGACATTTTCTTAATTAGTGATGAATATGAAAGGGGCCAGCCCACTGTGGGTGGTAACATCCCTGAGCATGTGGTTGTGGGTTGTATAAGAGCAAGCCACGTAGATCAGTAATCCTCCATAGCCTCTGCTTCAATCCTGCCTCCAGGTTTTTGCCTTGAGTTTCTGCCCTGACTTCCTTCAGTGATTGACTGTGATTGGGATGTTTAAGCTAAGTAAGCCCCTTCCTCCCTAAGTTACTTTTGGTCATGGTGTTAATCACAGAACCAGAAACCTAATGAGAACAGTATGGATATACTTTTGTTATTCCTGATCACCATCGAAAGCATTTGGTCTTTATTATTTGCATCATGTCCCCCTAGATTTGTCATAGATGTTCTTTGTCAGGTTGAGGAAATAGCTTTATAGAGCTGTACCTAAGTTATTTCAGATCATGAAGTTTTTTTGTGTGCTGTACACTATTTTATGATGATTACATTGTTTGACTTTTAGATATTAAAACCAACTTTTTATTCCTGCAACTCATTCCATTTGGTCATAGTATATAATCTTTTTAATACTTTGCTGGAATTAGTTTTATTTTATCTTTTGATTTAGGCCATGATTCTTTTTCATAATGAATGACAAATGTTATGCTGGATTGTAAAGATGAAATTGAGCCTGATGCCTCACATTCTATTTTCCTCTATGCACACCAATGTTAATATTGGAGATATATGTTATTATTAATCCATAAGTGAGACATAAACAGATATCCATGCAGAGGAAAACAAGGCTCATCACCGAGACTACAATTGGAAAGAATCTAAGGATGAATTGCAATGTCCTTTATTCTATGATTTTTTTTTTTAGTTACTAACTAGAACAATCGAAGACTGGTAATGAATTCTGTGAAGGTGAATGTGATAATTGAAAAACTGTAAGAAAAATATCCACCAGGAAGGTTATTTTTGAGAAGTCTGAGTTGAGAGTAGGAATTAGAAAAGCACGTTTCTAGACTACATTAATATTTTAAAAATTTATTACTCTCAAAGTGCTTTGTGAAGAAGACATTGAAGGGAGAATGTAATAGTTGTCTGGAACATATTCTAGGAAATCAAACTAATAATGGTAAAAAGCCATGGTGTCCTAGCGTGGGCTGCGTAGAGGATAATTCTGTGAAACAAACTGGAATGGAGATGGAAATGGAGTTCTGTGTTGTGTTGGTCTTACTGCGATTATTAAGTGTTATAGCTCAAAGCCTTAAATTTTTATTCTATAGGCTACTGAGAAATTTTCAATCCTTGCAAAACACTTGGCACAAATTATTTAGATGTTAAAAGCTTATAGCACATAGAAATAATCCAAGCTGATAAACCAGAAATGTGGCTCATTAGATATTCAATTAACACTATAGTGTGTCAGTGCTCTCCAGCAAGTTTGTATATGCGTTTAGAGTGTGCAACAAGGTAATGGAGAGTGGAGGCATTGTTCTACTCCTTCTGAAGAAAAAATACTCTTAATTTAATCTAATATTTTCTAAAGCACACATGTGCCATTAAGATAATAGAGTTTTTAAACTTCTGCTTTTACAATCTTATGGTTTTACTTTTTAATGATAATAAACCAGTAAAGATTTTTTATTGTTCTGGAAGTTAATCCTGTTTTATTTAAATATTTAATATGATATAAATTTTAATGAGGAAGTAGTTTCTTTTTTGTCAGAAATTCTGGCTTCTAATAATTTGTTTTACATATCACACATACCATGATGAAACTCTAATTTGTACAAAAGAGCAATGGAAAATTAATTTAAAAAACACATTCAGTCGCACATATGTTTGGAATAAAATTGTTGTTGTAAATGCTTTAATTGGAGCAGCTTGTCACCATTACTGAAAACGAGGACAAGGGCAAGATTCTAACCACCCAGTTCCAGGAGAAACCAAAAGAGTAGAGGGCTAGAGACATCCAGAAACCTTATGCTTCTGTGCCTTTCATAACAGTTTTATCTGGCCCATTATCTCCACAATGCTTGTCATTATAAATCTGAAATATGCAAAGATCTAAGCATAAAATGAGATCACTTCTGCTTGGTAAAATGACATCGATTCAACATGTGAAACATATGGACCCCTTTTAGCCTCTGAATGTAGAATTAATTGCAAAAGAATATGGTTTCTAATAGTTAAATAGTAATCGTCTTATTAAAAGGTAAGGAGTTAAATTCCCAGGATTTTTAGGGTGCTGATTTTCTTCTCAAAAGGGGAAACACACACACACACACACACACACACACACACACACACACACACATCTTAACACTAATCATGGGTCACATTTTTGCTTTGGAGATTCTCCAGACTTCCTATGCATCTGTTCGCCAGGAGACTACACAGGCTGCATTTGCTGGATCACAGTGTATTATATTATATACTCAAGTATTTTGATGATTAGGCTATTTCTCACACAGAATCTCTTTTTCTTATTTGAATCCACTGTAGGATACTCCTTCAATACTTTGGCTCTTGGATCTACTATCCAAGTCACTTCCACACTGTAAGTCTTAGCTTTTATGTGCTCTGACTACTGTTGGTCCAACTTCTCCTGGAGATAATCTTGCCCTTCATGTTACCATGTTAATTATTAATTTACTTCATTATACCATTGTAATGCAGTTGTTTATATTCTTGCCTAGTGTGTTCATGCTATAAACTCCCCTGAGGCCAATTCCTTCTTATCTGCACATTTGGCCTCTTTCTTTGCCTCACATGGTTCTTGGTCGTGGTATAGTATTGTCAGAATGAATTGCCTTCACTGGTTCACCTCATGACGCATATAGCCATATAGTGACTCACAGAATGAGCAGGGAGAACCCACTGCCCTCCCTTTTTAATGGTGCCCTGGGGAAGCATCTGGAGAAAGACTTCTTACAGAAAAATTCCTCACGCATCAAAAGACAGAAAAGGGGGAAAAGAGAAATCCCAAAGCTAAGGATTTTGACCTAGAAAAAATTGCAAGGGCACAGAAAATATAAGAAAAGAAGCAAGTGTGATAGAATCAGTGTGCCTCTTCAGTTAAAACTCAGTCTTCCAATCAAGTACCCTCCATATGGAAAGCTCTGAAGTGGAACAGAGTTCTGGAAATTAATCCATTTTTTCCCATTTCCCTATGTGAGTGTGTGAATGTGTGTGTGTGTGTGTGTGCGCGCGCGCGCGCGCGCATAGATGTGCTCACACACGCAGAAACATTTATGTGGAGACTTCAGGTTTATGGATATTATCCTAGATTTTTTTCTCTGCCTTATTTATTGAAGAAGGGTATCTGAATTAAACCAGAACTCATTGATGTAACTGGTCTTATTAACTTGCTCCGGGGATCACCTTGTGAACTGCTATGCACCCCTCCATTCATGTAGATGTTGGAGGATCCAAACTCAGATCTTCAAGCTGGAATGGCAAGTGCTTTAACCTCTGAAATCTCTCCATTCCTCAATAAAAAAATTAAAATTTTGGATCATAATATATTAGATAAGCATTATAGGTATTTATTATTATTCTCTAAATCAGTTTCTTAATTCCCTTTTCATTTTTTGACATTTTCTTATCTATTTGTGCTCATGGAATAATTTCTCAAGCTTTATCAGTTTTGATGGGGCTCTTTTAGTGATTTTGGATTGGATTAGCAGAGTATTTTTTCCCCTGTAGAAGCTAAAGTCACAAAACTCGTCTTTATTTTTTCCCTTACAGCTGGGTACCAGTAAACAACGTAAGCTTTGCAAGTGGACAAAACTGAGCAAAATATGAATGTTTGGGGAGAAAAACAAATGGATCAAAGAAACTCCACTCAGGGGAAATAACAACAGGACTAAACACCCAAAGCAAGTAGGTGTTATGCAGGTGCCGTGTGCTCTTCTTACTGGGAGGCGAAGTGCGGCTTCTGTTGTTTTGTGCGCGTCTGTACATTTTTTCTTAGACAATCTCACTCTTGACTCTGAGTTTACTGTCCTTGTCCCCATCAATCCACTATGAGATGCTTATTAGACAGGGTGTAATGGCTCACACCTGGAGTTCTAGAACTTGGGAGGCCGAGGCAGAACAATTGTCGTCAGTTCAATGTCAGTCTGGGCTACTCTGTTACAAACAAACAACCTGATACCTAATGATTTTTAGCATCTCGGAAACTACCAGAACAATATTAATATAGCAGATTCCTGGAAGTCAAACAGTATGCATACCTGGAATTTTTGTACATACTAAAGACAAACTTCTTTTCGCCTTTCCTCGTTGCCTACAACCACCATTCGACTCTCTCATTTCTAAAAGTTGTATTTTAGAAGCTTCATATAAATGGAATCATATAGTATTTGTCTCTGCCTGACGAGTACATTTTATTTATCATGTGTTCTATCTTCACTCATGTTACCATATATGAAAGCTTAGTAATATTACACTGTATGTTTATGTTGCATTACACTTACCTGATCATGTCTGTCTTACCTAATACCAATAGTGCTGCAGTTGTGGGAGCTGGATATTCTTTTGAGAGTCTACTGCCAAGATTAGAGATGTAAAACAAAAACTGGGGTTCCTATATCACATGATTGTTTCATTTTTACCTAATAAAACTTTATAGTTTTCATAGCAGCTGTATCAGTTTTTACTACTGCCAACTGTACACAAGAACTTCAGTTTCTACACATACTTACCAATACCTATCTATCCTGAGTTTGCTAATAACCATTTCGACAGATGTGAAGTGACATCCTGTTATGCCTGTGGTTTGCATATTCCTGAAAAGTAATGATTCTGAGCATCTTTTCTTGCATCTGTTGATCATTTTTATGGCTTTGTTGAGGAAATATCTAGTTAAATCTTTATTCATTTTTAGATTTACTCATTTTTATTTTATGTGTATGAGGGTTCTGACTGTCTTCATGTCTATCAGTGGCACGTGTGTGCAGGATGTCTACAGAAATCAGAAGAGAATGTCTGAACCCATGGAACTGGAGTTACAGATGGTTGTAGGTGCTGAGAATCAAACCTAGGTCCTCTACAACAGCAATATTTTTTTTCTAACCACACTGTCATGTCTCTAGGCCCTCAACTCTTACTGTGAAAATGTACAAGACATTTCAAGAGTGTATCTTGCACTAGCACACTAATTTTATGTACAGAGACATGTCCACTCTTCTTAATTTATCACTTTTTTGCTTACTGTAATTTTCCCTTTAAACTTGGAAATTCTTTGAAAATTTCCTATAATCCATTTCAATCATATTCACCATCAACTCCTCCTCTTAACTCCTCTTAGATCTACTCCCCACATCTCAACTTAGTGTCCTATTTTTTGTAATAATACTTTATTATTATTATTATTATTATTATTATTATTAATAATACTGGATTATTTTTAATAATCCAGTTAGTGCTAACCATGTACTCATGGATGTGGGGCCATCTACTGGACTGCAGTCTACCTACCAGGAGACACACCTTTAAAGACACTGCCCTGTGGAAACAATCCTTTGTTCCTCCGATTTCTCCTCAGTTAGTTCTGGCTTGTGAACTTTTCCACTTCCATTCTAGCACGTTGACTGGTTTGATCTCAGTGCAGCGGCGCTGTCATCCATTTACCTACAAATCTAATGATTTCAATTTCTTCACAGATGAATAAATTACATTGTGTCTAGGTACTACATGCTCATTACCCATCCTTAGCTGGTGGACATCAAGCTTATTTCCATATCCAAGCTGTTGGGAATAAAACACTTATGACCATGCGTGAACGTGTGTCTCTATGGTAGGAGACAGGTCCTTTGGATACGTGCCCAGGAGTGGAGTGGCTAGTGTTTTTTTTTTTTTTTTTTTTAAGGATTTATTTATTTATTATGTATACAGTGTTCTGTCCTCACGTATCCCTGCAGGCCAGAAGAGGGCACCAGATCTCATTATAAGTGGTTGTGAGCCACCATGTGGTTGCTGGGAATTGAACTCAGGACCTTTGGAAGAGTAAGCAGTGCTCTTAACCTCTGAGCCATCTCTCCAGCCCCGTGGCTAGTGTTTGGAGGAAGTGCCACACTGATTTCTATAGTGATGGCACCGGTTTGCACTCCCACTGTTAGTGCGTGAGAGACTTTCATTTCCCACATCCTCACCATAATTTATTTTTCTTTTCTTCATCATAGCCATTCTGATAGTTTTAAGTTGTAATTCCCTGATGACGAAGATGATGAACACCTTTACAGATATTTTTTTTTATCTATTTGTATTTCTTCTGAAAACTCTTTTCAGATCCATAATCTACTTTTTGAGTTGTTTCATTGTTATTTCATTTTTTTCTTGGTGTTTAGTTACATGAGTTCTTCGTATATGTTCTAAACCCCAATGATTTGTCAGATAAGTAGGTGTCAGAGTTTTTTTCATATTCTGTAGGCTGTCTCTTCAGTTGATTGACAGTTTACTTTGCAGTACAGATATTGATTTAAAAGTTCTTGATAAAATGCTTGCAAACAAAACCCAATAACTTATTAAAAAGTTCATGTACCATGGTTAAGTTGCTTCATCCCAGAGATTCAGTGATGGTAAGTTATGTAAGTCAATAAATATAACTCATCTTGTAATTAGACTCAAAGACAGAAATCATATGATTCTTTCAGTTGATTCCAAAATGCCTGTGGCAAAATCCAATATCCCTTCATGATAAAACCCTTGGGATACTAGGGTGGGAGAGAAAGTATCACAACATCATAAAAGCCATGTATAACAAAACAGTAGTTACCCTCATGTTAAATGGAGGACAAACTCGAAGCATTTCCACTAAGATTAGGAATAAAACATGCACTACTCCTTTCAACATAGTGCTTAAAGTCCTAGCAATATCAGTAAGCCAAGGGAAGGAATTTAAAAGGGTACTGATAGAAAATGAACACATCAAAGTATTTCTATTTGCAGGCAATGCAATTCAACACATGAGAGGTCCAGAAAAATCCACCAGGAAACTCATAAAGCTGATAAACAATTTCAATAAGGTGGCAGATTATAAAAAAAAAGAGACCCAAATCAGTACCCTTTTTATATACCAATGTCAAATGTACCAAGAAAGAAAGAATCCTCAAAAATTCCATTTGTGTTCTCCAAAGAATTCCATTGATATTAGCCTAGAAAACAAACACTTTGATACATACCTAGCCAAAGAAATAAAGACCTACATAATGAAAACTTTAAAACACTGGGGAAGTTGAAGAAGACACCAGAAGATGGAGAAACCTCCTACACACATGAACATGAATATGTAGAATTAAGATTTCGAAAATAGGCTTCTTGCAATCCACAGATTCAAAACAATCTCCACAACAATTCCTACACAGCACCAGGCATAGTTTCCTTCTTGCTGAGTAGGTCTTAAGTCCATTTAGAGAATTGTTCATTTCAGTCAAGGTATACATATAACAGTTAATGATCCATATAGTGGTGGTGTACAACTTTAATCCCAACACTAGGGAGGCAGAGGCAGGTGGATCTCTGTGAGTTCAAGGCCAGCCTGGTCTACAGAGTTCCAGGACAGGCTCCAAAGCTACACAGAGAAACTCTGTCTCAAAAAACAAAGCAAAACAAAAAAAAGAAAGAAAGAAAGAGAGAGAGAGAGAGAGAGAGAGAGAGAGAGAGAGAGAGAGAGAGAAAGAAAGAAAGAAAGAAAGAAAGAAAGAAAGAAAGAAAGAAAGAAAGACCCACGAAATTAATGAAAAAAGAGGCCATTAATTTGAAAAAGATGCGGGAGAGCTATATAGGAGGTTTTCGAGGGAGGTAAGGAGAGGGGAAAATACTGTAAATATAATCTCAAAAATTAAAAAAAAATCCCCAAACGATTCTTAACAGAAGTATAAAAAAATTATATGAAAGCAAAACAGACCGAAATAACCAAAGCCATTTTCATTTAATAAAAACACTGTTAGAAGGATCACTATTCCTGATTTTAAATTCTACTGAAAACCTATGGTGGAAAATACAAGGTATTTTCATGAAATGAACATATTGATCAACAAACAGAACTGAGGACCCTCACAAGTCCATAAACCTCCAACTACCTGATTTGGACAAAGATGCCAAAACATCCATTGGAGACAATACAGCAACTTTAACAAATGGTGCAGGAACTAGATATCTGCGTGAAGAAGAGTGATACTTGATCCTTCTTGCTCCCTTTGTACAAGAATCAATTCCAAATGGATCAAAGATCTCAATGTCAAACTGAAAAATCTGAATATTTGAGAAGACAGAATAGAGATTACACCTCCTGCTATAGGCTCAAGTAAGGACTTTCTGAATAAGACCAGTTGCCCAGTCCCAATAAATGGGACTTTAAGAAACATTCGTTTTCTCATATAATAAATGAAAAAGTCCAAAATACCTAGGTGAATGTAGTTTTAGTGATGTAAGCAGCTGTGTAAGGCACATAGGAATGGTGAAGAAACATTTCAAGGTAGTATCTTTCATCCCACAATGAAGACATCTTCCATCTTCACTAAATAGAAGGCTCTACTAATACTCATCAAACTTACACACCACACTTTCCTCTAGAACAGATCTGGCTCACTCGACAGCTGTTCTCTGTGCCCACTGTTTTATGGCAGATAGCACTTTGCTCCTTCTTACATATTCAGCACATTTACCACACAGCCTTGTTGCCCAAAATATTTCCCCTGACATTGCCTTCCACAGACAGTGCTGCATGCTCGGAGCCTTTCCCTTCACTTATTTCCCTCATCTCTGACTATTCTAATACCACAGAGAGGGCTGGGCAAGTAGGCTAAGTAATCTGATAAAGCAATATCAGCTAAAATGTTCTTCCAGAGAGCATTTGCATTTTTATTTGGGCTTTGAAGTCTCTAAACAATTAATATACTAGCATTAAGCACAGCAACAGCGGCTTTCAGGGAGATACACTTGGACAAGAGCATGCGCTTTGCATTTTTCAAGCCCTGGCCTGCAAATGACTGTTTATTCCAGCAAACTGTAACACTGGCTCTAGAACTTTTAGGATATAAAAACCTGCTATTTCCTCAAAGTTTTTGCAATTGTCAATTGCCATCCTGACAATACTTACTATATCCACCCTTCAGAAAAGAATTATTTTCTTTTAATTATTATTTCAACATATTCTTCTTAGACATCACTCTGTTCATAGTATCATTCCAGGCAGTATAATTTGGTCAGTATCCCTATGCTTTAAAAGCTTTGGTATTTATATTAGTAAATTCTGACTGTTATATCAAGTTACCACAGACTAAGTGCCACCATATTGAGGTTCTGGTAATTTTTTTCCATGTTGCAAGCTGTGGAATTATTGTTTTATTTTCATAGCCCAGACAAGAAACAGAAGCCACCCTGTTTAGATTTTTATTAGGATAACTAATAGCATTCCTACAGGCTCTGTTTCATGACCTAATTACCTCCTCTAGACTCCCTTCTTATACCATTGCCATGTGGGTAAGAACTCAACAGTGAAATGTTAAGGACTCAAACATTCAGTCTATAACACTATTTTATTTGCTGACATCAGTGAACAAACACATATGATATTATGTACAAATTGAAGATTGCATTTGGCTAAATGTCCAAATAATCTTTTTGCATCATGCATTTTATTGTAATTCCAAAAAGTTAAGATAAACAGGTGTTAACATGATTAAGAAAGACTGTACTGAGTATTTGAAATCTGGGTCAACCTCTAAAGGAGGGGGACCATTTAAATATGGGAACAGAATGGAAATGAACATCTCAGATGGGAAGAACAACAGAGGCTGAGAATAGAGTTCTAAAATAGCTACAGCGGGGAGGAAAGTGATCCACTGGCTGAAGAAGTATTCTAGCTGAAGAGTAAATACCTTGACTCCTAAGAGATAGCCCAGGCTTAGTTGAAGCGCTATATGTACAAACTTTCTAAGCAGATTTCATGATACCATTCATGTGAACCTATTAGTACAATAGACATCATCTAAAATATATGAACAAATCATTTTTATACTAAAGTATTTTACAGTATTTCCCTTGATAAAATTCTATTTCTGTTTCTCCAACAAGCTTTTATTCTAATGCACAATATGTTTGATATATGAAGATAAGTTATTATAATATGCATTATTCTATATTTTATATTAGATTTCTCTTATACTGTAATTTGTAACAAATACATGATTAAAGATGAATTTATACTAAAATTTTTCTACACATAATTGTTTACTGTAAACTTCAAAATGAATTACGATAGCTACTAGAACAATTATTTGTGGTGCAAATTCCTCAGAATAGAATAATTCATTATAAATAAGAATCCAAAACTTGGAAAAAACAAAAATAATTATTGCTAAAGGATATGTCCATGAGACTGATTACAGGAAGGGTTCTGATTAAACAAGAGTTTTGACACAAGGCATCCATTTCCCTTTGGCCCCTGGAAGAGAAACAGAAACATCTCTCCACAAAAGAAAGGACCTTCTCAAAGTGCAGGTGTGGAAGTCCAGGACATGTACATCAGTTTCCTCATGGCTCCTCACTCATATATACTCATAGATGCTTCAAGTGCATGTACTCAAGTTGAACTTTAGTTAAAATGAATTTTAAGTTAAAAAAAATCCCATGGATCAAGTCCTTCCATCTTTTTCTATTAATCCTACTTAAGTTAGGGAAACAAGAAAAATATTTCTTTTAATCTTTCTTAAATTCTATTTTAAAAGTTGTGTTGATGTGTGTGTGTGTGTGTGTGTGTCTGTCTGTCTGTCTGTCTGTCTGTCTATCTGTCTTTCTTTCTTTGGTTGTGTATTTACACAAGTGAAGTCGCCTTAGGAGGCCTGAATGGGGCATCAGACTCCCTGGCCATGGAGTGTAGATGTAACTGTCTTAACAAATAAGAAACACAGAGCCAAATACAGAGTTAAAAGCCCAAGAGGTCAGAGCAGTAGCTGAGAGCTGAGACTTAAAACTGCCTTT
The DNA here is from genome assembly GCA_902168325.1 of Peromyscus nudipes. NCBI lineage: Eukaryota > Metazoa > Chordata > Mammalia > Rodentia > Cricetidae > Peromyscus > Peromyscus nudipes. The sequence continues at coordinate 33,518 of CABHPH010150836.1, read as the reverse complement.
CTTACCCTTCGCTGCCGCTGTCATCCTTCTCCTTAGAAAGAGACCTACTTCCTGTATATCTGTCTTTTTATTGACTTTCTGTTCTGCCTTCTCTTTGGTTGTAAACCCAACCACATGACCTCCTCGTCACTGCCCATCTATACAGACCTCCAGGTCTTCTATGGTTGGTATTGAGATTAAAGGCGTGTGTCTCCATGCTGGCTGTATCCTTGAGCACACAGAGATCTGCCTGTCATGTGATCGGGATTAAAGGTATGTGCCACCAACACCTGGCTCTTGCTATGGGTTGCTATTAGCTCTGACCCCCAGGCAACTTTATTTATTAACATACAAATAAAATCACATTTCAGTACAAATAAAATATCACTATATTTCCCCTTTTCTATTTTAATAAAAAGAAAAAAGGAAAAAAGTTATAACTAATATAAGAAAAACTATATACAAAAGTACAATAACTATATACCATATATACAAGCAATAAATACCTAAACAATGTCTAGTCCATTTGCATTTGACAAATTCAGAGAAAATAATTCCATTAACTATCCTATTTTGGAAAGTTCAAAATGTACCTGATTCACTTTCTATCCTAACTTACATTACTAACAGAACTATCTTATAA
>CABHPH010150836.1:384-32496 GCA_902168325.1 Peromyscus nudipes | reverse complement strand
AAAAACTATATACAAAAGTACAATAACTATATACCATATATACAAGCAATAAATACCTAAACAATGTCTAGTCCATTTGCATTTGACAAATTCAGAGAAAATAATTCCATTAACTATCCTATTTTGGAAAGTTCAAAATGTACCTGATTCACTTTCTATCCTAACTTACATTACTAACAGAACTATCTTATAACATCTTTCAAATTTATACACTTACACCTCTTTAGTGAGTTTCTTTTCTGAAATTCTTAACAAGGAAAACTATAACTATCTAATCTTCAACAACAACAAAAACCACATGATAAAGGTCTTGGAGCAACTATAACTATCTAATCTTCAACTCCCTCAGAGACCCAAGAAGGAAATATTACCTAACAAAAATAAAAGCAGGAAGTGTACACAAGAAACTTCCAAAAAAAAAATGTGAGTTGACAGAAACAGCCAGCTGCCTGGACAGTCACCTGAGGTTTCTCCACAGCGTTGGGGCATCATCTTCAGCCTATAGGCTTAGCGTATCTGACAGACTCATTTGTGAAGTAAGATGTACACAAGGTCAACAGTTCAACCTCACATTTGGTGAGAGCAGTCCATGTACCAGAAACACCTAAATTCCACTAGTGTCATGCCATGATTCAGGATTTTAAATTCTGGAAATTGTTGATGTTTTTTGCATTCAGCTGTCCATTCTTCTTGGCTATATGTGTGTGTGGCTTCATCTCAGCATCCCGTTCTTCTCCAATGGAGTTACAAGTAGTTGTGAGCCAGCTGACATCAATGACTGGTAATAAAATCAGGTCTTCTGTAAGAGCAATACAAGCTCTTAACCTCTGAGCCATCTAAGCAACCAACAAATCCTTTTGTTCAATAAATTATCTGGCTTAAATGTTACACACATAATTTTCAATGTATGAGATCCTTTGTAGAAGGTTTTTACTCTAGGGAAATAATTATAGGAAGAATTGTACGTTTTTTCTATAACTTCAGTTCCTGTCTGTACTTGAGTAATGCCACGACACTACTGTAAGAATTTTGTAGACAAATTCATCATATGTTAGATAATAATAGGGACACAACAAAGAAATTGGCATGGATATGTATCAGGAGAATTCTGTTCTAGTAATGCACTGGAAACTTTTGAGAAGGGGAGAGCAGCAGAAATAGGAAGAAAAGGTATGTGTTCATCTTGACTAAAGACATGTATCAGAAGAGTACATTGTATTAGTACATTATATCCCTTTTAAGGATAGGCAACAGTATCGAATCTCAGTGTAAACTCACAGAAATGGTAAGTGACATATAATCATTGATGTCAAAGAATTATGTTAAGACTCAGAAGTGTAGTTGAAGTTGTCCTGTGTCCCACCTGGCCCATGGTCAGGTCAAATCTCTCTCACCCGTCAGTCCTGCAGCAGCTTGGACCCCAGTAAACACACAGAGGATTATATTAATAAAATTGTATGGCCTAATGGCTCAGACTTCTTGCTAGCTAGATCTTACACCTTAAATTAATCCATTTCTATAACTCTATACCTTGCCACTTGACTTGTGGCTTACTGGTATCTTTACATCTTGCTTCTCACAGCTGGCAGCTTCTTGTGACTCAGCCTTTCACTTCCAAGAATTCTCCTCTCTGCTTATCCTGCCTATACTATACTTCCTGCCTGGCTACTGGCCAATCAGCATTTTATTTATCAATCAATCAGAGCAGCATATTCACAGCATACAGAAAGACATCAACAGCACAGAAGGGTGGTGATACCAAGTTGTGGGAGTAGCCTTCTAGGTTAACATCCACTGTCAAAATTGATACGTGAATGATTTGACACAAACAGCTTTAATTTGTCTACATTGGACCACACCAAAGACAGTAAAGAGACTCACCGTGCATGTAAGATGTCATTGCTGATGTTTGAGCTAATGTGTCCACATGAGTAAAATAAGAAAAAAACCCAAAGAATCAGAAATTAAGAGTTGAGCAAGGTATGAATCATATCCTGTTCTTGTAGAATTTTGTGGTTATATTGGATTTACACAACTTAGTTATGGGAAGCAGCCTCCAGAAGTTTGTATAAATGTTTTTGTGCAGAACCAAAAAGGACAAACAGTTTCAAACAGAGGAAATTGCTACATCTTCAGAGTTAAAGTTTGGCATTTACTTAAACTTGTGTTTCAAATGTCAAATTCAATGCAAAACAAAGTTCAGTTCTAATTATGACCTAATATTTGAGAGACAGACTCAGCCCCTAGCCTGACCACTAGGACAGAGCAGTTAATGAATACATGGACTAATGAATGAATTAATCATAATCATCCTCACCCAAAAGAAAAACATAATGATTAAATCTGATATAAGAATCAGGACATGAAATGTGGAGTTTTTGTGAAAAAAAAAATCCTGCTGCTGTTAGAATAATTTTAGGAAACAGGCTTATTAAATCCCTGAGAGCAGTCACTTGAAATTTTGCTTTAACTATATTTTTATCATTCTTTTGCTGTGTCTTCATAACAATTTGTAATCTAAATCTCCTGCAAATTATTTTTCCCACCAAAGGCACTTCTAGTTTTAAGCTGCAAAGTCTTATTTTGTGAGACAACTGAAGAACTGAAGTATAAATTGATAAGTGAGTATTTAATTAATATGAAAACTGCCAGGAACAATAGAGATAAAAATTATAAATTAAATAGAACTGTGTCTTTTACAGGCTATTTATTTCTTTCCAGTTTTGTAAATTAGGATTCTCTGGAATGAAAATGCAGAAATGGGATTAGATTTGAAAGAATTTTAGTGAGAATACATCTGCTAAGATAAGGGAGATATCACTGAAAATGTCAGGAAAAATAGGTTCAAATGCACTAAATGGTAGAAAGGAAGAGTGAGCTGTGTGAGAGAGCTGTATTCTGGAGTTTTGAGACACTTTAGCAAGGTTAAGAGAGGGAGGAGCCCTGGATATTAATAACACATATTTCATTAACATTTCTGTCTGTCCAAATTATAGATGTCAAAATCTAATTCTTGAGATGAGGTTTGGGAGGAGTAACTAAGCTGAGGAGGTGATATTTTCATGAAGGGCATCAAATGGCTTCATAGGGAGCTGATTAAAGTTCACTCCCAACTTCCTCCGTGTTACTCAGAACAGGAAGTTACTAACTATGAGCTAGAAGGTAATCTCTCACCAGAAACTGAATCTGACAGTGTCTTCCCTTGGCTTTCTCATTGTAAACAACTGTGAAGAATGTATTTCTATTGGTGATAATTTATTCAGCTGATGTTGCTTTATTTTAGCAGCCAAACAAAACTAAGATATATTCCCACCATGGTTACTAAGGAGTCCCTGTGAAGAACTTCAGTGGGCAGGACATCTCTGGGGTCTTAGGAGGTACCTTGAAGGTAGCAGCAAGATCATCCCTCCACTGTGCTACCTGCCATTGGCACTAGTTGTGGTTTCCATGGAGACAGGTGAGGACTGAAATGTTTGTATTGAGTGTTCCTCCTGACAATTTTCACCATCCCAGAGAACTTTTGCTTTTAAATTCATATTGCACTGCAAATCTCAGCCTAGCACTACTGTTTCTATTTGTCCATCTTTTTTTGTATTTTGTTTGTTTGTTTGTTTGTTTGTTTGTTTGTTTGGTTTTTTGAGACAGGGTTTCTCTGTGTAGCTTTGTGGCTTTCCTGGAACTCACTCTGTAGCCCAGGCTGGCCTCAAACTCACAGCGATCTGCCTGCCTCTGCCTCCCGAGTGCTGGGATTAAAGGCGTGCGCCACCACTACCCAGCTATTTGTCCACCTTTTAGGGGAAATAGATAAACATAAGCCTTAACAGACCACTAAGACATATACTTAACAAACTGAAGCTTAAAACAAAAATTTTAATTCATATAAGAACCAGGGAGTATATATGCAATCCCTCCAGTTATTGAACTAGTTTAATATGAATGTATTTTAAGTTTGGCTAAATTGTTTTTCTATTTGTTATTTGTTTTGATTTCTTCTAATTCAATGATTGCTTAATTATTGTCTCTCTCCTAATTACCAGGAAGAGCTGGGATATATTTGTCATATATATGTATATGTGTATATATATGTTTGTCACATTAGGTATATGTATGTGTGTATATGTGTGTCATTATATGTGTATATGCATGTGTGTATCTCTCTATATTGCCATCTCTATTTATCTATATATGCATATGTATTAATGTTTTACATAAATATTTTCTGAAACAAAAATAAGAGCCAAAGTTAATGACATTATACTCTAAATGTCTAAAAATGAAAAATAAATCCATGAGCATCAGCTGGAATGTTTCGTTACTCCAAACAGTACAAAAAAGATGAAAAACAAATTGAATACTAATCCACATAAAGCCTGGATTCCATATTTACAATAATAAATTCCTGAACCTAGCTCAAATATTTTTAGAACTTCCTATTATTTGGAACATCTGAAGTACCACTTAAAATGCCCAACACCTGACCATCAAAAACAGAACATTAGTAGCAATAGTAGTATGCATGAATAGCTAAATTAATTTATAATCCTTGCTTAAAATGTACACTTGCTAAGCACATGCCATCATATATGTGCAAACATAGCATAGGTTACAGTTTAGTAATCCGGAAATCTATATCTTAAAATCCAGGTTACAAATCAATGATTAAATATTTGCAATATATAGAAGAAACTGTTGAACATGCTGGGAGAAACTTTCCAATGAAGAAAGCCAGAAACCAGATGATGATGTTTGATTGGCTATAGGAGTCTCTTTTTGCAGAAAGAGTGGCATTTCTCATCCCAAATAGAAAATGAACCAAAACTGTACTTTGATTTCCCTAAGATAATATGAACTACCTTTTCTGCGGTCATTGCTCACATTTTTTGATACAAGGGTCTGGATAAATAACTGGATGGAAATAGCAAACTTGTTTTATAAGATTGAAATGCACACATGTGAGAAAGAGAAAGAGAGAACAATAACGATTTAAGAAACGAAGGTCATGAATTGAGAGAGAGAGAGAGAGAGAGAGAGAGAGAGAGAGAGAGAGAGAGAGAATGGAAATATATGGGAAAAATTGGAGGAAGGAAAAGAAATGGGTTAAATAATAATTATATTTTAACATCAAAAAATAAAAATACACAAATAAAGTTTGAGATATCTGAGACCTTGAATAAATAAAAAAGGAAGTAATAATTTTGAATAGTATTTTTGTTTGTCATTGAGAGAACTTTCATAGATCTAGGGTAGTGAATGAAATGAATGAGTATTTTCTTCCCAACTTACTTTGAAATATTTTACATTAAATGTAAGTTTGAAGCAGTATAGGATATCAAATATCATATGCAATAATAAAAACATAAAATAAGTTGATCAAAATAATGATCAAAATTTAGCAATTCCAGAAACAATATTTCCTCTATTTTAAGAAAATAAGGGTGATATTTCAATCTGATATAGAAAGTGAGAATTTTTAAAACTCCTATACAATTAAGAAAGAAGATGTGTGTGTTTCAAATTCATATAAAATGAGTTTCCACCAGATTACTTATTATTACAAAACTTGAATGAAATGGCACCTGGATGTGATTTAAACAAATGAAGTAACTCAGTGTTATCATCATTTTTAACCATGTTCCTCCACTGGCTCCAGAGAGACTCACTTGCCAGTTCTTCTATTTTGCTCTTCCTTCCGGCTGATGCATAACTCCAGTTTCTTGATTTGTCACTGTTGGCATAATGTCCATAAACATAACAACACAAAGACTCAGCACTAGACTCACACATCCTTATTGTCGCCACCATCTACTTTCTATAAAGGAAAAGTGTGTTGAAATCTGTCACTTACTTATGTGGTTGTAAAATGACTTTGCCAAGATATGGGTAAAATATGTGTGATTTTTACCACAACCTAAACATGACATTCAGAATTCATGCAGATTTAATGTAACCAGTAATGGCGTATATGAGGACAAGTCTGAAGGGAAGCCTTTGTAAAAATGAACAAAAAGTACAAAAATACAACCCCTGAGTGATTGAAATGGTCAGTATCCATATATAATAACACAGGAAGCAACATTATTACGTGAGTCCATGGCTGGAAACAAGATCTAGATAACTGACATTGTCAGGTGGCATTAGAGAACTCTGTGTTTTCACAGATGTCTGCAAGTGGCATTTGAATTATTTTATCATTTCTACACAGAAACTTTAGCATTGCAAAAACCTTTAAAGATGTGTATACTTCTACAGTGAGTCTAGTAACTAGTCTTAATAATCAGCGGCAGATAAATGGCTCAGCAGTTAAGAGCATTTGCTACTCTTCCAGAAGTCCAGATTTCAATTCCTAGCACCTGCATGGTGGGTCAAAACTGTCTGTCAATACAGTTTCAGGGGACCCAACACCCTCTTCTGTCTTCCACAGGCATCAGACAAGTAGTGGTACACAGGTGTACATGCACACAAGACACCCATAAACATAAAATAATTTAAAAGCCTTTAAAAAGAATTAGGTAAGTTTACAAACATTCATGTACATAATACAAATGATAATATGCAACTTACACCAATGGGGAAAACATAAACAAATTATAGTATGTTATATAACAGTGTCCCAATAAGATAATATAGAATAAATCTATCTCATATGTAAATGATCACAAATACATAAATGAAGTCATGATTAAGCAATCTTTTGGGATCCAGTCTAGGCACATTAAAAAAAAGAATAGCATGTTAAACTTATCATAGTTAGAATTGGATGTTTAGACTCTTCTGGAATATGAAATAGCATGAAAATACTACCATTCTTTTATATAACTCAGGATATATAAATTAGAAAACTTGACATATTGAGAAATGATTTTATTGCTTGCTTTGATTCATTTTGGATATTCTAATAACATTTTAAGACTGAAGAAAATTCATTTACATAATTCATATATAATATTAATTTATTATAATTATCTCCACTTAACAAAATTTTTTTCAGTTTAGAAAAATCAGAAGAGGTTTTGAGAACAACAATTAAGATTTTTTAAATTTTTAACTAGAATATAAAAGTTATTTATATTTATGGAGTCCTGTGTGATAGGTAATTACAGAATTTAAATATGCATTTTATCAATTATATTTGACTGAAATTAATAATTTGCATAAGCTTGAACTTAAAGTCAGGTATTACACAACCAAAAAGTGAAGCCCAGTGAGACTGAGGGATTAAGGTATCTAAATCTATTCTAACATGCTAGTATCCAGTACAAATATAACTTTCCATATCTGGGAACTTAAATTTCCTTATCAAATATCTTTATGCAGAAATTAATGATACAGAAATGTGTGCTAAATCAATTTTGCTCCCAGGAAAGGTAAATTTACACAGTATGGCGGTGATATCATTTTGACCATCCTCTAAATGAAACTCACTCTTTAAACAAAATATATTTTAGTTTGTAGAATTTCTTATACAAACCCTAAGCAGACCGAAAGGTTACAGATTAGCAAAATATTCTCTTTTAGATGAAGCATATATTCTGAGAAACGCTAAGTACCTAAGCTTTTCAATATATCCTAATTTGTAATTTCCCAAATAGTCTACACTTATGCTTTGAAAACTTTTACAGAATATGTAATTGCATCTGGTGTGGGCTGAGCTGTCTCCCAATACACACTCCACTCATACATTGAAGTCCTTTCCTGCACTACATCGGAATGGCACTTTATCTGAAGGCTAAATATTTAAAATGTGATGGTTGAAAAATGATCTCCGTGGAGTGATCCCAAGTCAGTGTAACTAATTTTCTCATAAGAAGAGAAGAGTCAAAGACCTATGACCCTGTATAATCCCAGGGGAAAGGATACTATTTACAAGACCAGGAGAGATGCCGAAGGGGTTAAAAAGAAAATATGGTTAACAACTTGATCTCCCATTTCCAGCTTTTGAAACTCTGAGAAAATAGTGCTTGTTGAAATCAGTATGTGGACTAGAATATTGCCTACTAGGCATCTGATGAATGTCAATCCTATGTTTTATTCATTTCTTTTTTTTCATGTGTGACCACAGATATTATCAACTCTAAATACATATGCTCATAAATAGTGTTAGTTTATATAATATAGTGTAGCTGTTTGATAGACAAAAATAGCATTTAATGACATCTTAAATTAATACTTTATCAAATTTACATGACAGAATTGGAAGATTCAAGTTAGAATGTTTTGCTGCAAGAGAGGAAAGTACAAAAGGAAATGCTCCACAATCAAATTTTTAACTTTTCCCAAATTAACACAAGGATTAAACACAATTCCAACAAAAAAATTGAAAGACTTTTTAAAATTACAAACTTGCTCCTATATCTTATCTTGAAATATGAGCAAGAGAAACTATCTTAAAGGAAAGTGAGAGCCTGCCTTGAGTTATGGACTCCTTTAATTTGTACAATAAATAGAAGCTAATGTTTTCTTTTGGTATGGCTTATTTTTTCAAGACAGGGTTTCTCTGTGTAGCCCTGGCTGTCCTGGAACTTGCTCTGTAAAATAGGCTGGCTTCGAACTCAGAGATTCTCCTGCTTCTTCCTCTTGAGTGCTGAGATTAAAGGCATATGCCACCACTGCCTGGTAAAGCTAATATTTTTAATTGTGAAAGTAATTTTCATGAATTACAGTGATAAGAACCTGTGCTTTCAAAGTTTGTCAAAAATTCTACAGAATACTTTGTATTTAAAATGGTATGCAATAAAGAAAATGAAAAATGGCTGTGGATAGAACATGTATTAAATCATGTCTATAACATCATTTATTTGAAAAAATATTCAAACTCATATCAAACATGAACTTTGTCAAATGTCTTCAGTGTTGCATTTGGTTTACTTTTGTTTCTTTTTTAATTTCTTTATGTACTTAATTCTTTTATTTTTGTTCATGATTCTTATTTAATTTGTTCCATATACAGATAGTTTCTGAGACACACTCTAAACAGAAGGTAGACACTCTACACCACATCCTAAAACTGTTTTATTTTTGTTCATATGAGACAGCTTTTAAATAATAAGAAACAAAATAATTGAGTTCATAAATATTGAGACACTGGTCTGTCCAGAAGTGACACCATAACTTCTAGTTATATGATTACTGTTTCTCACACATCTAGAGCACATTAAAGAAGGAATAAAATCAAAATGTACATTTCTTAAAGGTGCAGCTTTAAAACTGTTACTGGTGTCTTCAGGATGAACAAAGCAAATTAAAGAAAAGTAGCAAAAGAGGGTTGTGTAATGTAAAGTAATGTTGTACCTTAAGCAAACTCATTCAAGGTGAATTTCTATTCATAGCTTTAATGTGGTTTTATTGGGTAACTTCTTATAGTAGACGGAAGCAGTCAGAGAAGCTTATGGTCCATATTACACGCACTACAAAAAGACAATAATTGTATAGTCATTTTTCTCATTAATGTCAGAAATATCTATATAAAGCAGCTTAAGGGAAGAAAGCTTTATTTTGTCCCATAGTTTGAGGGAAGGAACTGGGTTACCCCATGGTGGCAGGGGAATGCAGTTGGGACTCTTCACATTTCAACAGAAAAGCAAGTGGAGGAAGTAGCTTGCTTAAGTCCATTTGGCTTTTCCCTCCCCTCCCCTCCCCCCCGTTATTGAGTATAACCCATGAGATGGTTCTACCCATTTAGATTATGTCTTCTCCATTCCATTAAGCTTCTCTGGATATGTCACACAGAAAAACACAGAGGTGTGTCCCTCGGTGATTCCATATATAGTCGAGTTGATAGCCAACACACAATACAATGTTATTAAAGTTATTTGAAAAATATATAACAAAAACATCTTATGATTATGATTTTTTACTTGTAAAACGATAAAAAGTTATCTCATAATAATTTATTAATTAATAATAATTTATGCAACTTTTAAAAGGGTAGATCAGAAATAAGTTCAGTAAGCAAGTATGCTATCTTGACAGATCATCTTTCAGAACTGAATTAGCATCTAGCACTTAATGTCAACACATCAAGCTCATAAAAAATTTCTCTGTCCAAAGATCTTCAGAAAAGCCTTTCATCCTCATCAACTGGGGGAATATGAAGAGAACTAGTTGTCACAAACCTGAAAATCCTGAAAGGAACTCCTGACAGAATGCCTTAGATGCCATTTAAAATAATGCCAAAGAAAGTGCTTACCTGTGGAATCTTAGGAGTTCACTGATTCACATTACTATTTAGTGGAACTAATGCATAGCGTCATTGGCTTAGCCTTACATAAGGAAAAGGAAGGAACAGAAAACCACTCACCAATCCTTTACTCTGATGATCTAACATGTACAGAATAACTTAGCTTACAGCCCATGTTGATTCTAAATTAAATTTACTTCATACTAGAAACCTAAACTACTTTTTTAGAACATACATGATAGACTCATTCTTCTGCCTAACACCTTCATGGTATCCTCACTGTCCATAAAACACAGTCCAAACTTATCAGAGTCCTTCCACACTTCCAGATTCATCTTCTGTTCCTTCTCCTCTCCAACTTCATGCCTCAGTACTAATTAAAATCATAAAATAGACTCAATTTAGAATTCTGTGTAAATGATACCCTCTGCCTAAAACTTTCTTTCCCTCCATGTTTATCTGTGAAGGGTTTGTAAGTCTCAATTTTCCCAGTAGAAGTCCAATGTCGCTTGCACCATGAATTATTCATGAGTTCCACATCAGTAGGCTCAGCTAATTGATCTTGCTGCTTTCATTCCCAAAGATGTTCTTTTGCTTCAGTATAAAAATTGCCTATTTATCATTTTCATCAACTGGACTATAAGATGCTTAAAGACTGATGACAACTTTCTTCAATGTTATATCACAAAACACAAGAGTACCCTGAAACATGATAGTAACTCAGTAGAAACCTATTGAGTTAATAGATGAAACCCATTAATGGATGGACAACTACCTGGCCATGTTTCAATAGATTAACTCCTCCTACAGTACCCATTTCTAGACCTACAACTCACATCATAACACAGCATTTCTGGTTGTCCTCACAGGTGCTGTTGTGTTCATGAAATTCCAGTGATGTTCTTCCCATTCCTGAGATGGGTCCTGCCTTTGTTGTCCTTGGCTGTTGTATTACCAGTATTACCAAACACCAGTTTTCTACTGCATCAGAAATTCTCTGAGCCAGGTAAAACAGCTTCAAAAGCTTCCTTTCTGATTCCAGCAATGGCAACAAAACAGATGAACATCTCTTTGATCTCTTCAGGGAACAGCACTACATCTTCATAGCCAGGGTGATCCAATCACAGACCAGAAAACTCTCGTTTCTGTAAAATCACCCAAATTTCTGTTTTAGGGAGTGAAGTGTTCAAAGAGCATGGAAGAGAATTTTCGAGGCTTCAAAGGTTGTAAACAGGTTCTAACACTGAAATGTCATCTAGATAGAAGCGAATATAAAAACCCACACAGCAGATGAAACCAGTGTCTCCACCATCACTTCCCTATTGGGATTTTTGTGCTTCAATGTTTCTGTTGCTGTAAAAGGAAATTTTGAAGCTCTGGACATTGCCTAATGTTTTGTGATCCTATCTGCTCCTGTTAAATCTCCCAAGAAAGCAATACTTACCACAAAGAGAAAAGACAATTTAATCTCAAGTTTCACAACCCCTCTTATCAAGCCTCATTCAGTCATTTCTTGGAAAATTCCATCTTGAGTTGGTTATGAGAGTGAATCAGATGACATTTCCCTTGGATGTGACCTACTGGACTTATTAAAATGTTACATGGAAGGGCTGAAATAGTTACTCCAATTCATGGAAGTTAAAGGAAGCATTTGTGGTTGAGACATGACTGTAGCTTCTGGAACAGAATTACATAACATAACCAGTATGCACCTTCCCTTTGACACCTCCAATATAATACACCAGTGAGTTGCAAAATGTATTAAAAAGCATAGTGTACCCAATTACATGTGAATTCCACATAAGTGAATTGTAATGATTTCTAGTATGTCCTATGTAACATATGAAGCATGTTACATTAAAACATTATGTTCTGACATTTAAATTTAATGAAATGCCCTGCATTTTAATGTTACTTTATCAAAAATGATGCAGTATGATATATAAGGCTCTTAGCGATGCCCCACATAGTTCTCTCCCAGTAATGGGCTATAATAAAGTGTACTCTCAAACTCAGGCATTTTTCCACTCTTCATTTTCACTGTCTTCTTATTTTAAAGAGCTGCTTATTTTTTCCAAGCTTAATAGCTCATCAAAAAGCATTTGAAACTTCATTAGACGAAGAGAAAACAAGATGTGCCCACAAAATAAAGGGAACTTCCTGGTCTTCAATAAAAAAAGTACTAGGAAGATTAAAAAAAAAACTTAATAAGCAAATCTCTCCAAGGATATTTTCATAGCTTGATGTCCTCCCACACTCTGGAAAATATTACTGATTCAAAGATAGAGAACACATACCAAAGTTAAGGCTTCCTTGTGACTCTATCAAATTGAGAATGATGTTACATTAAGAAGTGAGACAAGTGACTGCTCCTGGCACCATAGCAATTGATACAGTTTTCCCAAAGGCCTTGGAATGGAAACAGGAAAGACTTTCTGTGGGATTTCTTTTTTACCTCAATAATGGTCTCAGTACTGGCCAACTTTAAGTACTTTTATGGATGTGTTCCTCTTCTTGTACTAAACTTAACATTGCATACACTGTATTCAAGAAGCTATAAAACAGAAAGAGAGAGAGGGGCTCTTGACTGTAACATACAGTCCCTCGTTTACACTCATACTCATTTCATAGGGTTGTAAAATTGATCTTTTATTTGCTCTGTCCATCCAATAATCCCATGCTTATCTTAAAAGAATTAAGAATCAAATTAAGAATATGATTTTGGAAGGTTTTAGTGACAAAATTGAGTGTTCTAGATAAGGCAATAGAGCCTAATAATTAAAGTCATTTTTTTACTTAGCTGGTCTCGGACAAATAAGTTGTTTTGCTATGTGCATCCACATTTTTGTATCAAATAAGGTTAATAAAGTGCTATATTTGAATGTTATAAAATTATGTATAACTACATATAGAGAAGTTACAAGAACGCCTAACTTACAGAAGCATTCATCAGATATTACCTATTAGTTTTATAACTGCTTCTCAATAGAAAATACTATGCTATCAGCACAACTCAGCAGGGGAGAGTGAATCATACAGCTACCGAATTTCAGAGGTGACCTAATCATATTCTATTTGGAAAAAAAAATTATTCGAGCATGAAGAAAGATGTTTGAAAGTTTTCATAGCAAATGCTTAGTCATGCTAATCTTAATGATTAGAATAAATTGAAAAATGAATGGGGAAATGGTTTAATTTAGCATCTAAATAATTTGAGTTTTTACAGTGAGACTTTTAAAGTATTGCACGTGTGACTTTTTTTTTTAATGTGTCAACATAAAGGGTTCGAAGTTTTCCTGATACACTTGCACTGTTATTTTGGAGTGGTTGGTGTTTATTTTTATCTTTGATTTATCCCCTTTGAGGCAGCAAGCCACTCTCCAGGGAAGAGATTGCAGACCAGAAAACATGTGAGGAGAGTGTGGGAAGGGGAATGATCTATAATGATGATATTTTGGGTAAAAGGACATGTGAGGGCAAATGAGGCAAATAAGCTACAGTTATGATGAAGAAGATGAATTAAAAGGACACAGGTGTGTCAGAGGTGTCCAGATGAAAGAAGTAACCAGAAGCTTACACCCTCTGACAGCTCTGCCTGCCTCTGTAGGAGGATGTATCTCCAGAAACCAATGTTTCATCTATGACTTCCCAGTCAGACTGGTATACAGGGGTGCTTCTAACTTATTATGGGTTTATGGCAGGATTCTCATAAATCTAGCTGTGGATATTTCCAGCATTTAAAGACGTGGACCGTAGTTTTGTTTGGAGCCAATCTCCGCTATGCATTTTATGGGAACAAAGAGAACAAGCTTAGAAATCTCCAAGGTCAGAATTTTCTACACACAGTTCAGACTGGCTTGGGCCTGGTAAACCTTAATGGGCTTGCAGTTCCTTAGTACTTGATTTTACTGAAGTATATGGTGACCTTTGGAATAGAATTATCTTCATCTACTTTCTCAGATGCTCCTAATTAGAGTAGTTCCATTAGTACTGAACTCAGGGCTGCAGACAAAGAACACATTTCCAAGATAGTTCTAAAGACTTGAGCCCATCTTCCCTTAGAACAGGTAGGGCTTAACTTATTCTATGAAAAATCATTGGCAACTGTATCACAGAGTCATTTTTCTAGCTAATTTAACAATTCATGCAAAAGCTTAGAAGCAGGGGTTCTGGGCTCATGGGGAGTTCTCCATAGTCATTATGTATTTTAAAATTACATTCCTTCTTTTAAGAGATTAAAAGATGAACCTTCATAGATCATAAGAAAATGAACTATTTCTTTTAATCAATAACTGTTTTGGGTCTAGATTTAATCAGTTACCAAAATCTGCTAATAGAAATAATAAACTTTCCACCCTTCAGGAAGAAGGGTGTCTTGAAGAAGGAAGAGTTTAGCCAAAATACTGGAAGAAACTAACCAGGAATAAGAAGAAGGCATTTAGAGAGACCAAGCAGCAGATATTTAGGTCAGATTTTCAGCATAACTATGGTAGCGATGTGGAGCAACAACTGAAAAATTAGGAAGACAGCTCCAGGCTGCTTTAAAGAGCATCCTAGGAACAACAGGAATTTTTTGAATCAGATGCGGCCATTACCCATAGAGCAACGGGTGTCTGCATTGAAGCTGTCCAGATAAGAAACTAGAGATCAAAGGGCCCTCACACATTCTGCTCTAGTTCAACACAGCAACTCCCCAACCTTACCCACACACACCATGGTGCAAAGCAAAAACACAGAACTTTCACAATGTGACCTATATATGCTTTAGATTTTACAAAAGAGAACTAATTTTCAATATTATGTAAGTACAAATTCTTCCCTTTTGACAGATTTTTTTGTTGTTGTTGTTGTCAACAATATTTTACTCTTTGAAATTTTTTAATTATCACTTTCAATTTTTAAAATTAACTTTATTATCTTAAAAACTTGAAGGTAAAGAAATCATGCTTATTTTTATTTCTTTGTGTACGTACATCTGTGTAAATGAATGGGACATGCTATGGGACAAAGGTGCCCATGTTGAGACCCAAAGAGGGAATCAGTTCTTTTGGAGCTGGAGTTACAGCTAGCTATAAGCTAATTTTTGTGGGTTCTGGGAACTGAACTTGAATCATCTTCAAGAGTAGTATATATTATTAACTGAAGAGCTATCCCTTCGATCTTCACTGTTGATTCTTAACAGTGTACATGAATTTTAGGATATTTGACCCAGGATTTTAATGTAAATAATCTTAATGACATGAATTTAAAACTGAGCACAGGCAGGTGTCCAGGGACCCTAATTTGCTCAGCAGTGTTCTGGTTCGAGCTTTGTTCTCAGAACTCAATGTAAGCCTTCATGGGGGCTAACTTTCAGGAGGGCCACGCAGGAAGTTTCTATAACTACAAGAAAGCCAGTGAGAAAATTACACTGACCAATAAAAATGTAAGAAATACACTCTAAATCCTAATGAGAAAAGTAAAGGAGATTAAAAGTTTACTATAAAAGCAAAATAAGGTTTAAAAAAAGAGTAAGAGAGACAAAGGAGTTAAAAATCTTGTCAATGAGGAAAGCGTATAAAAGTCTTGTCAAAAGCACAGAGAGAAAAATAAAAGATTTCTAATGAGGAAACCTACAGTTTCAACACTAAAAACAGTTATGGTGTGTGAGGACTGTGACACAAAGTAGGTAAAGTTTATGAGACACTAGAACGTGGTGCACCGTGATCATCAAATTATAACTTCACCACAAAGGCGTTTAGTGGGGCAGGAAGGAGGGCAGTAAAAACACATGGCTCAACAGTCTCACCAGACCATCCTGTAGAGTGCATCAGAGCTAGACAATCTAGCAAAGGACAGTGTTAGGAAGCAAAGAGGTCCTGGAGTACCAGGTTGTTCTGCTGAGTGAACCCAGTTCTATGTCTACATTTGGAAACAAGCATGCCTGGAAAACCTAAAACCCTGTAGCTAGATATAATTTACCAACATTTGAAAAATCATTCTTACCTAGGACAGCTTCTCATCACCACCAACTTTCTTAAAGTTTTTTTGACCTCCTTCAAGCTATTTACTAATACTATCTAGTAAGATGTCTCACTAATGATCCTAGTCCCAACACTTTTCAAAGCTATAACCATCATGTATCATCAAATTGGTATCCATGCAGTAACTTGTCACAGGTTCTTATAGCCTCTTCCTTTTTATCAACAGAAAAAATGTTCCAGAAATACCTCAGGAAAGGTCTTTGTACTATACTCTAGTAAAAATCAAGTACTAGAAAAAGGTATGGAATGCTATAACTGGACTTAAAAAGTGATGATTTGCCAGGCGGTGGTGGCACATGCCTTTAATCCCAGCACTCGGAAGGCAGAGCCAGTTTGAGGCCAGCCCGGACTACCAAGTGAGTTCCAGGAAAGGCGCAAAGCTACACAGAGAAACCCTGTCTCGAAAAACAAAACAAAACAAAACAAAACAAAACAAAACAAAACAAAACAAAAAGATGATTTATCTCTTTTACATTTCCATCAAGAATGCACAAATGTTCTCTTTTCTCCATATCCTCAACCATACTTGCTATCTTCAGTTTGCTTTAAGTTTTGGATTTTTTAAAAATTTGATTAATTTTTTTGAGAAGTTCATGCATATTCTATCATAGTCACCCTTCTCAACTCCTCTTACATCCACCCCACCTCCCTTTGAGGCCATCTTTATGTTCTCACTTCATGATTTTAAATTCACCAAGTCCAATTTGTACTGCCCAATTACTCTTGGGTGTAAGGTAGTGAGGTCCACCTACCAGGGATTACATCATTAAGGAAAACTCACACTCTCTCCAAGCAGCTATCAAAGCTAATAGCTCCTCAGCTAGTGGTGGGACATCCTGCCCATCTCTATCTCCCAACTACTACCTCCTACTTTAGCATCTATGGTGTGATTTTGTCTGGCTTGAACTTGTACAGGTCTTATGTGTGATGTCACAATTACTGTGAGTTCATATGTGCCCTGTTAAGTCTGGAAAACATCATTTCCTTGGAGTCATTCACCATTTCTGCCTCGTAACGATCTTTCTGCCTCCTCTTCTGAGAATATCCTTGAGCCATCTGAGAATTATTTAGTCCTCTTAAAATGCAATTTTATTTTTAAGTTAGCATATAATATGTTAGATGTCATTATGACATTTTTGAACAAAGTATGTTATAAGTATCTTTAATCTTTTTGATAATAGTCATTCTTAGTGATATTTTCTATCACGAAGAGATGTGGCATTTTATCCAAAATAATTTTTGCATCTTTTAAGTTGATGGTAGCATTGTATCCTGAAGCCTTTTGATGTATCATGTTCAATACATGTATTGAATAACACGTGAGCTTCTAACATAAGTCCAATGTAATTGTGAGGAACATTCTTTTCTTGTGTTCTGGTGCAATAATTTCATCATATTTTGCTGATTTCATTGGCGATAAATCTGGTTATTCAACTCTAAACTCTTGGACCCTCTGTATTTGTGCTTTCAGTCCCCTTTGCTCTCGGAAGTCCTTGAATTCTAACAGCCTGAACATTTGCTTTTTCTCAGTATTGCCCCCAAACTTCCATAATCTTTCTTCATTTTTTCACTTATTTCATCCTGATTGTTAGTGTGTTCTCAAATACCCTTTATATGTGCTCATTGCTTCTTTATTCTATCTGGTCTGTGCAACTCTCGAGGCTTTCAGCTGTGCTCCTTGTTTTACTAAGTGTTTTTGTCGGCTCAAGAAATCCTGTTTGTTTGGTTATTTTAAAAGTTGTTTGGCTGGGCGGTGGTGGCGCACGCCTTTAATCCCAGCACATGGGAGGCAGAGCCAGGTGGATCTCTGTGAGTTCAAGGCCAGCCTGGGCTACAGAGTGAGTTCCAGGAAAAGGCACAAAGCCACACAGAGAAACCCTGTCTTGAAAAAACAAAAAACAAACAAACAAAAAAAAGTTGTTTGTATATCTTTGAGAAGTTTCTGTGGTAGAGCACTGAAATTTCTCCATATTGTCTTCAAGCACACTGAGTTCCCTTAAATCTGATATTTTAAATTACCTGTGTGATAGTACCTCCAAACTGATTACTATCCCATCAGTTTCTGGTGTTGCATTTCGAATACTGGCTTTCTGACTGCTTTTGATGCTTATAGGTGCGTGACATCATTTGGGCACTGAGGAATTAGGAATTTATTCCAGTCTTCCAAGTCTGGCTTTGTTTGTGTTTTTCAGAATCAAAGCTTGCTGCTTGCTCAAGAGCTTATCCTCACTTTGACTATTTGAGCCCCGAGTAGCACCCAGGGCCAGATTTGCTGTTGGCATATTATCACTGATTTGGTGTTGGAGAGTAATCTCAGTCTAGATTTCTTCCAAATATAATGTTGGTGTGTTGATTAGAAAAAACAAGAAATGTTCCTAGGGAAGAATGTTCTGTTTTTTCAAGCCTTTCCTGGAGCCCACAGAGCCGTCCCATGGCTAGTTAAGAATCCACCTCTGGGCAGAGTCATTATGAGATATTAACCTCAGTCTCCTATATCATCCCTGTGCTCATCATGCTGCCTATCTGGATGGTACCCTTTGTCCATGGTCCTCCAGTATCATCACAACACTGGAGTGTAACTGAAGTCCACAGTATTATAGGCTGCTTATTGCCAAAGTAGACTCATGGTACAAATGATTCTAGCTAGAAACCCAGGAGAGGGGACCACACGTCTTCCTCGGGAATTGAGGGTGCTCAGAAGACTTTGTCAGCAAGCAAACCTGGGCATGGCAGCTGTAAGGATACACAGTTCCAGATTTTACTAACTTAGCAATAAGATCCAAGGCAAAAGCTTGTGCTTCCTATCCTGACTATTTCTAGCAAATGGAGCCTTGCACTGCATCATTCTTCCTTACATTGGAGCACTTGTCATTAATTCAATTTCCTGGCCACCCAGGGTGACACTAAACTAGGATGTTGGAATCTCACAAAGACAAGAACCCAGAGAATCAAAGGGATGTGCTGAAATCCCTACGGTGGCTAGATAAGCCCTTATACAAGTCTGCCTCACTGCCATACAGGCCTTTCTTAGTCTAGATTTCTACTTGCATGCATTGGCTTGGCATGTCTTTGTTGCTCCAGGTTTGGGAACAGATAGTGGATAAGGTCTGTTGTCTGGCTAATGCTGATAAGCTGAGCTGTGTGGAGTCCTGTCTTTAGGGAGCTGAACAGCCTTGTTTGGAGTGTGGCTTTTCCCCTGTCTCCCACTGGGTCTGGAAATGATGCTGGTCGAAATTGAGCCTGTCCCAGCTGGAAACAGATTCTACCTGTATTAGGCTAATCTGTGGGTTCCGTTGGTGAGTTTCAGGCCTTGTAAATAGCCTTCCATTTTACCAGATACTGGGTATCACCACCATGTACCTCAAATGACTTTAAGATGAAGCCCCGCGCTAACTCTGTGCCTTACTCCTCAGCAGGTAGATTCACTCACAGCTCTGCCACTGAGACAGGAGAGAGAATAGCGGAGTCAGACAGGCTCTTGTCCTAATATAATTTCTAGGCTTGATCTTCCTGCATTTGCTTGAAAGTAGGAGTCACAGGGCTTTACCCAGGACTCCTTTTTACTGTGATGGGCATGGCATCTGGTTTCATATTAAGGCCTAGAAATCTTTTCTCCCATTCCTAATTGGGGGTCATCTCCTCCAGGATGAACTGCTTGGGGTTAGGGAAGGAGGAAGGTGGACAGCTGTTTCCTTCCCGTTACCTTCACTGTTGTTTTTCCGTTTTGTTACAACAGCAGCTGGCACTATAGTTGCTCACTTGATTTCCTCAGCCCTTGTAAAGGTAATTGGTTCTCTTCACAGGAGCTAAGGAAAACCTGTACCTCCCCAGAGATTATTGGAAGATTTTACTCACTCTCTTATTCTACCTGCGCTGTTTACATGACACACAGTGTCCAATCCATATTGTACCCTGGACCACTTTGAGCCTGGCTGTGGAAGTAAATGAGATAATGGAAATCCTGTCATCCTCTTCAGAGGATAATGTTAGAAGAAATACTGTGATTTCATCTCTGTGGTCATCAGAACAAACCATGAGAACTAAATATAAATACACTGGATCAGAATGGCAACTTCCTATAATTTGAGCTTGTTAGGTATTGGCTGGTATGTTTCTGAGTGATACACATTTATCTCTCCTCCTTAAACGAAGTCATTATTCTGTGATGTGACCAGTTGCTTCAAGTTCCTGCTGCCTTGACTGCCCTGCAATGATAGACTTGTGAATTGTAAGCTAAAATAAATGCTTTCTATGCTCTTCCCTCAGAAGAAGTTATTAACTACTGCATTCGATCTTTATCTCTCCTCTCTGAAGAGGAGTGGAGCATACAAGGAAGACCATTGATCAATGATTGGTGATTTTTAAACTACTGCATATGTTGTTTTATTTTGATTGTTATTACGTGTGTGTGTGTGTGTGTGTGTGTGTGTGTGTGTGTGTGTTTGTACATGTGTAGGTGTATACACCAGGGTATGCTGAATCTATTCTCTCCTTCTACCTTGTTCGTCCTGGAATAAAACTAAGGTCATCAGGCTCAGCTCAGCAACAACTGGCTTTACCTGCTTATCCATCTTTCCAGCCCAGATCCTAGATACTGGCTTTTATTTTTTAACTTGGTGAATCTGAAGAGCATAGGGCAGCAGATCACTGACTTGTTTAGCCTTTCCTAACATATCATCTCCTTTTGGTATGAAGTCTGCTTTTTGATTACTTTGTGTAAATATCAGAAATATTTTATATTATAGGTAAATTATTATTTTAAAGTTCTAGAGATAGTAAAGGACAAACTGGTGCATCTTGTAGTTAAATATCCTATCTTGCATATACTGTGCTATAGGAATTAACCATTGTTAACTAAGGAAATTATCTCAGAGATAAATGGAAACTTGCTTCATTTCATGGGAAGCTACATAAAGCAGTTAGTGAGAACAATATAGAGAAGCCCATGTCACAACGAAGACAATGGGAGACTAAGATAAGGTATGATTCTAAAAAACTGAGGAAGTCCAGGACCTTGGGGTGTGCCACAGAAAGAAAGGCTAATTGCCCTCACTGTCAATCACCTCTTCGCCATGATCAGGGTTACCACTCAGGGTTAGAGTCCTGGAGTCTTTCATTTTGACCTTAATTTGATGACCAATGTTCAGAGACAAGAGCACATAGAATCAATAACCAACCAGTGTGTGGTCCATGACTCAAAGAAGGATGTGGGGTTGCAATGCTGAAATCCCTTTAATAATGAAATATGGCAAACTCATATTCCTTGATTTTCACCTCTGCTTTTCTTCTTTTCTCCTGTCTCTAAAGCCAGATAATGTTGGATGGTCAAGGATGTTGGATGGGAAACATATTCTTCTTGGAATCAGGAGTAGGATAGAAAAGGCAGAGTTATTTTTAAGCACTCCTTCAATTAAATTTTTACACACTACTTCGACCACTTCTAACAGATGTAGTGAATATAAAATGGCTACCTTACTCCAGCGGTTTCCCAATTTTGCTGTTCAGTTTAAAGCACCACCTGGGTATCTTAGAAAATATTGATGCCAAGCTCCCACTTCAGATACTCTGGCTTAATTGGTATTAGCTGTTATCTGGGCACTGGGAGTTTGAAAAGCTCCCTAGGTGATTTTAATGTGCTGCCAACTTTTAGAATCACTCTTTACCCTTCAAAATTAAGGTATATTTTTATTCTGGCTTTGTAGGAATCAAAGATCCCTATAGAGAGATCTATTTTGTCAACATGTTTCAGTTTTTCAGTGTACAAACTACTTTGGTGTTTATTTAGCTGTTATCTTTATATGAGCCCAATGTGACTCCTCTGAAACTGTTTACAATTATGTAAGAGTTTTATATGTATTTTTAAGAGTAGGAAATTGTTGACGTATTCCACCAAATAATTTCAGAAACATGGCAGTTGTTCACACTTGACATTCTTCAGAGATGTCACTTGACAAATATCAGTAAAAAACTTAAAAGAGATTTAAGTTCTGAAATTGATGAAAATTCTGTTTCCCAGTCTCTGGAGTAGAGATCGTAATGAGCATATGAACCTTGGCAGTGTGATAAATGTCATATTTAAATTTAATTTGTATGTATGTTAATTTCCAATGAAAGATAAAAATGATAGATTCGTCGAGGATGTGGACACCTAAAGAAAATATGGGGGAGAAGAGAATTCTTAAGCATTTGATAAATTTCTAGGGATGGATGTTACTTTTACAGGGAGAGATCATGTACCCTGAGCAATTGACTACCCCCACCACTTTCCTGTCTTTTTTCTACTGGAGACTAGCACTGGTCCAGCTCTCCTTAAGTTTGAGTTGAATTAAACTCATATTTCTGGCTCAAAATATCAACTGAAAATATGGAAGTAAAATCCCAGACAAACTGAAGCTCCTCTGATCTCAACCATCCTTCTTTAAGTTAGTAAATCTGATGGAGATGGTAATGTCTTTATTTCCCCCCAACAAGACAGGAGCACAGCAAAGTTGAACTTCTCTTGTTGAATGTTTTTTTCTCTCTGTACACTTCTAGCTTAACAGGTCATGTGACCTTGAAAACTAACATCTGAGATTTGTTCTCTCCCAACTAGAGCACCACTGGCCTCTTGCTCGCTTATCTGAAATATTGGAATGACTTGGAAATTTACCCTTTCCCATGATGCTGTATGTCCTATTAGGGTTGTTTGTCTGTCTGTCTGTATGATCACTTATACATACTCAGTATATATTTTCTCACTAAGCTCACTTCAAGATCACTTTTCCTATTATTATTATTTTTTTTACACTGACATAATTCCAGTCAGGGAGCAGACCCTTGGTGATGGTAGGGTCAGTTTTTCGTCCCCTACTACAGGATGTGTTCAAAGATCAATCCGTTATCTAGCACAAAGATTCTCCAAGTGTGATTCCATGCCAATATCATCACCCTGTCTGAGAATTATTAGGATGTAAATTCTCCCAGACAATTCCAGACCTATCAAACCAAAAACGTTAAGGTTAAGTCCCTAAATCCATTCATTTTAATCATTTCTCAAAGTGACTCTGATATATGACAATGTTTTTTAACCGTTGATTTCAGAGAGTTGTTTGTTGTTTTAGATTTTTTTGTTTGTTTGTTTTTGTTTTCCTGTAGACAAGAAACAGGGCCCAAAGGCTTTTCTACATATCATATCTTCAAATGTTGAAATACCATGACCAGATGCAAATTCTTACAACACCTGCTTCCACAATATTCTCATTTAGTCTTAACTTGTCTAAGTTTGAATCAAAGTTAGGAGGGGAAACTACCTGAAATTTTCTTGCTTCTTATTAGTAAAGTGGATTGATAGAATTATTAGGAAGTCAACCATTGGTTGGGTACAATCATTGCAATACTGGGATGAGATGCTAAATGAAGATTTCTATGTTAGTTTCAAGAGTTCCCAGTGCCCTTAACTCTTATCTACAGATGATGCACTGTGCATCTCTTACACAGTCTTTACTTTCAGATTGCAGGTAAGATGCTGGCAGTAAAATCGTGTGTGTGTGTGTGTGTGTGTGTGTGTGTGTATGTGTATACTCAAGTGTGCATATGTTATGGTGTGTCTGTAGGTCAGAGGAGAACATTCAAGAGTAGGTTCTCTCCTTTCACCTTGTGGGTTCCAGGAACTGATAGACATTAGGCTTGGTGGCAAACTCCTTTACCTACTGAGCCATCTCACCATCTCCTAGCAGTAAAGTCTTAAAGCCATGAAACATAGGCCGTGGGAGCTATTTTCTAATTCTCCCATGCAAACTTGACCAGATTTTCAGTATTTTCCTTTATGCTGATTCCTTGAAAAAGCACTCTTGTGAATGTTGATTTGATTGTTTGTCTGACTTATGATTGTTCGCCTGTGTATGGAAAAATATAATTTAGTGCCAACCATTAATCATATCTTAGTGTATTTGTACCTGAATGTAAAAGGTACATATCTTAAGAAAATTTATCATGATTACAATGAAACACAGACAAAACAGAACGGTGTTAACATGATCAAGGACTTGGGGGCCATAAATTTTGAGATCAAATTTATTGTATATGACCTTTCAGAAAGCTCCATGGTCTACAAGCACTCCAGCTAATGAACAATTCTACTGTGATATTGTGCTGCATGTACTTAATATATCCGACCTCTTGTTTCCTTGGCACATCTGTTCAAGGTGTCTAAGGACATGCCAACAATGCAAACACCACTTTATCACATTGTGCTTCTTCCCTTAACCATAAAAGGATGAAAAACGAACACAGATTCATAGTATTGTATCCAACCAATATTTTAAAATATTCTTTATTTTAATTTATAATCTCAAATTGTTCTTTATCATTCCTGTTGCATGCACTTAGTCTGCAATACATTTTAACTCTGTACATGAAACTTTCCTTGTTACAGTCTCCCTGCTTATGAATCTCTCTCATTGTCTATATGATAAAAGTTATTCTACAGTGATTCCTCATTGCTATATCAGGGATCTAACTACTAATTGCATTAGTTTGCAAGGGCTTCAAAACATACTATTAGCTGGGTAGCTTAGGCATCACAATTTTGGACCATTATGTAGACTACAAGTTATAGATCAATGTATTCACAGAATTGGTTTCTTCTTTTCTTATAAGTGGCCACGTTTTTCCTGCTTTACTAGGTCTTCAGTTGGGCATGTCTGTATCCAAATCTTACTATGAGGACAGTCATATGGAATTAGGGCATAGTAAATTCACTGAAACTTAATTACCATTTCAAAAACATTAGTTCTAAATATAATCATCTCTTGATTTGAGTGGTTATGATTTTAATATGTGAATTTTTTAAGTAACATAGTTCACTCCATACAACACATATGGATCTGTCACCAAATTACAGAATATTTTATTCCAATATATTAAACTCTCCATATGAACTGTTTTAATTCCATCACTAACTTGGTCAAAGTCCTTAGTGTTGGGATTTTTTTTTTTGTTTGTTTTTGTTTTTGTTTTTCGAGACAGGTTTCTCTGTGTAGCTTTGCGCCTTTCCTGGATCTCACCCTATAGACCAGGCTGGCCTTGAACTCACAAAGATCTGCCTGCCTCTGCCTCCCGCATGCTGGGATTAAAGGTGTGCACCACCACCGCCTGGCAGTGTTGGGAATTTTTTTGTTCTTTGGAGTCTTCCTTTCTTCATTGCATTATCTACTTCTCTTCCACCTATATTTCTAGTATGGCATCACCCATCTTATGGTCAAATCTTCATATTAAGCTAAAAGTGTTTTCTAACCACGTACTCTGTGAATCAACCACTGCACCATCAGTTGCAATGTAGACGTGACCTATGATGACAGCTAGTTAGTGCTACTGTGACTCATTCCCTAGAATTTCAGATGACTTGGGTTCTTTGGTTAGCTATTGATCTCTATAATCAGTAGGTCCCTATGTTTCCTGTCTCACTACACTTTCTAACCTGTTATCTTCCAAGACAAATTTGTTCATTTTTTAAGTGGAAAATGAGTTATTGAGTTCCTTACCTTTCTTTCTTCATCTTCATAATCATATTTGCTTGTTACATTTAATTTCAGTAAACAAAATCCATCCATTTTTCATTTCTTCTATCTCTACTAAATGCAAGTAAATAATTAACTTTCTTTTTCAAGGAAATTATTAATCTTCTAATGATCTTTTTCATTTTTAGGAATTTTCAGTTAAGAATTTATTTGCCCTTATTTTTAAAAAAATGATATTAGTATTTCCTTATCAATCTAAAATGATACCCAAGAAGCTCATATTACCAAACAAGCAAAAATTCTTCTTTTTAAAAAATTTTCATCTATTTTTACATCCAAAGTTTTGCAAAGGCAGTCTTTACATTTCTCCCCTTCCCCTACCTTCTACTTACTAGTCATGTCTTTCTGTTTTCTGACCTTATTATTGAGTGTGGTTTGTCAAATTACCATTGGCAATTTTGAGGCTAAAGGCAATGGCGAGGCTTACAGTTGCTCCCATTAGATATCTTTCCTAAACTGCTTTGCTCAGATTCCATTTCAACTTTTCAAAATTTCATCTTATGGGTATAGAAAACTGTTCTGACTTCCTTGTAGGTAATTTGGTCCCAGTTTATCTCCCCTAATTCCCTATGATCATTTACGTCACTGCCTTGACTTCAAATTTGTCGCCCCTTTCTTTGAGCTTAGGAAAAAATGCTAGAGTTAGTCATTAAGAGTTGAGTGAATCTTAGTTAAGTGAGTGAAACCTTAAACTTTCACCCCAAGTAAGCTAAATTTATACATGTAAGAGCCTGTGTGTCTAAAAAAAACAAACAAGAAACTAAAATAAAAAAACCACAAGTATATCTACACAGAAGATGTGGCAGATTATATTTATTTTTTATAAATTATTTTATAATATAGCACTGTATTATATGTTCACTTTTTGCCAGTAACCAATACATAGGCACTGTCATGGCTCGAATACTCAAAATCAGAATGTCAACTGGTCACTTTTTTTATTTGCAGTTTTCTTTTATGAAGAAGAGTAGTGCTTATTCTTGGGTTTTTGTTTTGTTTTGATTTATTCACCTCACTGTAGCTTTAAGGCAGATTTCTTCGCCTAGGAAACAATTGCATCAGGGGCAGAGTTAGCAGAAATTTGGCATTTTGGATAAGCAGTTTTCCTATTCTGAAACCCATCACATTATGAAAATGAGCATGACTAAGCAAGCATAAAAGGACTGGGAATATTAGGTTATTTATCATAAAAGTCAGTCTTTATGACTGCTTTTCTTAATGCAGTGTGTTATGATGAAAAATGCATAAACACAAAATGAATGCTTAATTTCAAAGAATGTCTATGGGACTTGTGGGAATAATTCAACAGATAGACATAATTAATATGATAGCTATTGAATAACTTAAACTTGGAACAGCAGATAGTTGTTGGGGAAAGGTATTAGCCTAGTAGTGGTTTAGGTTTCTAATGAGGCTAGAAGAAATGAATACGTATTAGTAAAATATAGAAAACAGATTCTGATCATGATTATGTGGAAATGAAAGTGAATAAATTAAACCAGCGATCTTCTTCATATGATATTTATTTTAATATAATGAAAGTGCCAACATACTTTTAATTACCATTATTCCTTATTTTGTATGTTCTTAAGTGTAGACTATATTCCCTACTTCTTAAAATACTTAAAACACTTAAAATTGATTAACCACATCACCCGCATTTCAATTTTGTTAAAATTAATTTAGGTCTCTCCTTACATAACTAGAAAATCCAAACTTATTTTAAATAAGGATACAAGCTTACAGCCATTGAAGAGGAACACAAGACACAAACAGAAGGAACAATTTCATTAGTACCTGCAGATCTTGGTTACGTAGATGACAGGGAGATTGGGGCACTGAGTAAGGTAGATAACAGGGAGACAAAACTTGGGAGTTTTAAGTACCAATCAAGCTTGAATGAGTACTCAAAGGCTTTGCACTGGTGATGAGCAGATTTTATGGATTAAAATTTGCTGTTTCTTTGGTGGGACATCAGTCTTGTGATAAGATTGCAACCTCTGATTTTTTTTTTTTAATTTACTGTCCTGGGAATTGGAGAAATCTGTAAGAGAATTGTATTTGTTAAGTTCTATCCTGTCTTTCTCTTTTAACTTGTACATAATGAATGCAGGTGGGAAAACGTGAAGCTCTGCATGACTAAGGAATCCTCTTTAGATGGGAAAGACTGAATTTTTTTTTTTTTTTTTTTTGGTTTTTCGAGACAGGGTTTCTCTGTGTAGCTTTGCGCCTTTCCTGGAGCTCACTTGGTAGCCCAGGCTGGCCTCGAACTCACAGAGATCCACGTGGCTCTGCCTCCCGAGTGCTGGGATTAAAGGCGTGCGCCACCAACGCCCGGCTAAGACTGAATTCTTATTCCCATCCATCATCACTTGTATCTTACGAGAAATTTTTTCATTGGTTTTAAAAGGGACAAAGATGTTGAAAGGCAGCGAGTAGTAAGACAAAAGGCTATTCTTTTCTAATTTTATTATAGGTCTTAATCTTTAAATTCACTGATATATACCAAGGAAACAAGGCCTTTTAAACACAGCAGGACCCATGAACATATGAACTCACAGAGACTGTGGCAGCATGCACAGGGCCTGCATAGGTATGAGTCAGATGGGGTCCCAGTGCTGAGAATGGATGTAGACAAATGCCCCCATTCCAAAACATGAAGCTGTCCCCAACTGATAACTGCTCACAGAGGCAAAATTAGTTTTCTCCATTGGAGTCTTACTGGGTACACAAACCACTCAAGAATAAGCCCCATGTCCAGCCATAGGTGACCAACACAAAATGAACTCAGTGGCATTTTGGAGCTATTTTTTTTAACCAAGATGTATTTTTTGTGTTTGTAAGATAATAATATAACCCAACTCTCAGTTATTCTAAGATTTAAATAAAGCATAAGAAAGGCAAAAATAAAATAAAATCTCTGACACTTAAGAAAATAATGAATCAGTGTTGAGAATATTAACTTCTCTTTTGGAATTTATAAGAGGAAGTTTGATATAATTACAAGAGTATGGGCTTAATAAATGGCTGGTGTGTTGATGGATATCACAATCTCACCAGCATTCAGCACCCTGCACAAAATCCTGGAGATCTTGGTAATGACAGGGTCCTCCTATTAAAATTGCTGAATCTAATTTAAGCTGGGATATGTGAACTATTCTGAGATTTTTTTTTAGTTCCTAGTTGTCATGTTTGAGACTGGATCTGAATGACTATGTCCTTCCCCAGATTTCTAAAGTTTTCTGTTATTCTCATTTAAGTGAGTTTTCTGATTGGTCCTGCTTCTTATCCTTCTCAAAATATCCTTGTGTGCCTATACCTGGGTTTCCTCTTTCACGTTAAGCATTTTTTCATCCATTTACATTCTATTCCTTCTACGAGTTTGATTGGGTAATTTTTTGTGACCTGTCAGAGCTCACTGAACCCTGTTTTATCTTGATATAGTCAGCTATTGAGTTCCTTTGATGATTATTCTTATGTTTGGATCCTATTTTGCTACTTTGTTTTATTTTCTCTGGTTTTGTGCCTGTGTTAGACAAAATAGTCACCTTTCCAGTCTCCAGAGGGTTATGTTATTGAAAGGGAATAACTTGATCAATATGCTGAAGACGTTGAATGCCTCCCCACACTCTGTCCCAATCCAAACTACTCCTAGTTCCCGGCAGCCTCTGAGTCCAGAGTCCAGGATTCATGAGTTTTGAATTCTTTCCTGATCATAAGGCACTGAGATGACAGTGATTATGTGGGGGAGCCTGTCTCAGTTATCTCTAGAAGTTTCCATGTGAATACTTTTGCATTGCAGAGGATAGCAGGATCCCATAAACCAGATGCAAGTTTTCTCACAAAATGACTTGATCTGTGCATTGCAGTTTTGTCAGAATGCTCATGAGGAAAAGAAAATCTAGAGTATTCTATCCCATCAGTGTGCCAATGTCTCTCTCACATGTGATTTTAATTGCTTTGTCATAATGTACATTTGCCTTTAGTAGAATGATTGACACACTAACTTATTTGATCAGTAACCCAGACTCATCACTGTGTTAAATAAAGCATGTTACTCCTGTAATTTCAATTTCCTAGTTTGAAAAACCATAATCTATAATGTAATCCAACAAATAGAGTTTAGGTTTAAAGTTATAATTAAATATGAAATATCTCATTGTTGGGCAAAAAAAGACACTATGCTCAAAAATAATAATTCCCTTATTATACACTGCTGTATATTTTGGAACTCATATTGGGTCAAGTTTGTAAAACTCAAAGTAGAGAAATGATTAACAACTATGGTAAGTTTTTATTTTTCCCATTTCAACAGATTAATGCACTGTTTTATTGGTGGTATTTTGTAAAAGGTAACCTTAACCTGACTAATGAGCTCTGTGAGCAGAGTATTGTAGTTTCATAGAGAAGATAATGACCTTTCACGGTTGAGGATGGGAGGTCAAGAGTGACAGAGACATTTGGGAAACTGTAGTACTAACCAAATACTAACTAACAAATGGTAAGAAAAAGTACAGAAGGAGGTAACTATGGTTTTCCACATGGGAACTAAATGAGGAAAGGAAAATGGTACATGGTGGATGCATAGCTCAGAAAACAGCATCTAAATGTATTGCAAGGTTAGGTCAGAAAGAATTGTAGTAACAGACGGTTTTCCTATTTCAAACGGGAATGTTATTTTAAGGATCTTCAGTACCTTGAAAATTATATTTAGATTATATCATATTAGCTGATATAGAGGTGTATGTAGGTGTGTGAGTGTATAGGTGTGACTAGAGTACAAAAACAACTATTATAAATAATTTTGGACTTAGTATTACCAATTACTAAAGAATTCCTCAATTCAGTATGCAATAGTAGTGATTTGAAAGACTGTACATACATGTTTGGTAATTCAATTTCCTTTTTAGAAGTATTCATTTTATTATTTTTAATTATGTGCATGGTATGTGTAGGTAAGTGCATATGAGTTTGAAGGCCAGAGGAGTTGGAGGCGACAAGTGGTTGCTAGGCACCAGAGGCAATGCTGAGAACTGAACTTAGGTCTGAGTCAAGAGTAGTGTGGTCTCTTCAGTATTAAACCATTTTTTATAGCTCAATTTCCTTTCTTCATCAAAGATAAATATGTAAAACTAGCTATATGTGAACTTTTCAAAGTCGCCTGATTTTTTTTGACCCCACAAATTTAAAAATTATTTATGTTCATTCTACTGTCTTTTAAGCTTGAGTCCTTCAGCTTTGTAAGTGCAAGCTGATGGAGTGGTAAAATTCTACGTTTCATAACAGTTTTGAAACTACTTTGCTCAATCAATTGATCAGACAGCTATAGAAAAGACTTGCTGACATTGACAAATGCTTCACAGGATTTAATTTTTACCATCATAATTTACAAAATGTTATGTGATTCTGATACTTTAAATGAATGTACACACCCTTTGAACTGCTAATCTTCCTTCTCAAGATTTATGTTTCTGCAATAAATTATGACCACAGGGTTCTGGGGGTTTATGATGTTACTTGAGAATTAAAACAGTAAAGGGTAGAATGAAAGGTAGATGCTCAGAAAGGGAATTTTCAGGTATCTAGAGAGGGTGCTATATTTTAATTTTATTTAGAACAGTTGATGGATATGCATTTTTGCTAAAAGCATGCATGCATCATACTATTTCATAACATTTTTCCAATGACAGAATACACACTGCTGAGTCATAAGGTTAAAGCTCTTAGTGACATCCTAGTCATCTTGATTTGTGTAAATATACTGTTATGTCCAATAGCACTAAAATTGCCTAACCGTGATGCGTCTTTCACAATTTATCGCCATTAACTGGTAGCACATTACTATACACGTTAACATGTGTGTACTTTAAAAGGAGGACTACACTGAGCATCAAATAATCTTTATCTATTTGCTAAAATACTAGTGAAGGAAGAAATCTGCTCTCTGTTCTGTAAATACACATAGTTTTGGATATTAGAAATGTTTCTTAGGATCCAACCTCTTTCAGTAAAGGAATTTGGACTCAAGCAAGTGACTGTTAATTCCAGTACCCAACTGCCCACTTATCTGTTAATAGGCCACGTGTTTACTAGGCCACAAAAGAACATACTTTATGCACCTTTGATTTTATGCAGTATATTTTAATCATCAGCTTCATGAACTAGTTTGATTTCATGGGCATGAATCTTGGCACTAACTAGACAGATGAGTGTTTATTAAATGCCTGACCAACTGCATTGGAGTGATTTTAAACTTGTGTTCTTTTCAGAAGTACATCCTTTATTTATAAAAAATTATGGTTTTTAAAACTCGGTTCTCTTTTTATAAGACACATGAGTTTTAGTTTGCCCAAAC